>OX424572.1:164599517-164839517 GCA_949152435.1 Gastracanthus pulcherrimus
TCGCACCGTATTGCGCAGTCTAATGAACCGCAGTTTCACGATATTCGTGCTATTGAAAAAAAAACGCCCATGTTATGGGTATTAGCGAGTCATAGCTAGAACCAAAAATTAGTTCACAGCTTGTTAACATAGCTGGTTACTCGTTATTTCGTATTGATAGAGTAGGGAAAAATTGTGGAGGTATCGCCTTCTATATACATAACTCACTTAAGGCCAAAGTAGTATGCCACTATATACGACATCCAGATTATCAGCTTAGGCTGGACCTTTATTTTATCGAACTGAATGTTAACCGGTTTAAAAGTTTTCTAGCCTTTTTAAATTGTAATCAAAATTATGATTTCACAATTCTGCTAGGTGATTTAATATAAATTGGACACGTTCTTCCTCATCTAGAACTATACTAATCGAATAGCTGTCGGCGCTTGAGCTGGAACCACTGCACTTTCTCTCGACTTTTCATAGAGGTGATACGAATACTACTACTGACTATCTGTGCTTTAGCGATATTAGTAATGTAATAGAGTATGAGCAATTTAGTGCTCCGAGTATTTTGGAACACGACTTGATTTTGGCTACAATTTCGCTCTCAATCGCTCAAATAACAAATTAACCAATTACAGCTCGTTGCTATAAAAATTGTAATGTCGATTTAGTCAATTTAGAAGATTTAAATAAAATAAATTGGGATCGTTTGAACGATATGACTAATATAAACTCTACAGACGATTTTTTTTACCTACGTGATGCTTAACATAATCAATGTTCACGCTGCTTTTCGCTTAAGAGTTTTAAAAAAGCGCCCTGTTCCTTAGATTTCTCAAGACATAAAAAGTCTTATTTTTGAGCGCAATAAAGTCTGGCGTAGTTTCAAACGTTTTTCAAGAGTAACTGATCATGTTTTGTACAAACAACTACGGAATAGTGTACAATTAGCCATAAGAAATGCGCGATATTCTTACTATCAACATCGATTAGCTAGTTGTACAGTACCTAAGGATATGTGGAAAATAATCAGTGAACTTGGCTTCACTGGACATACGGAGGAGCCTCTTCCGCTACCTGTTGATACTGATACTCTCAATGCTCACTTTGTTAATATTCCTGCGTTAACAAACACCTTTTCGAAACGACCTACTGGCCTTGTGATTAATGCTATTAAAATTAAAGCCATTTGGCTCGGCTCTAGATAATTTATTAGTATGATTAAGAATACTCAACTTCCTAGTATGATGGTGTCAAAATATATACGTGTGAAGAAATTAAAATTCTAGGTATAACTTTAGATAACACGCTATCCTGGAGACAGCAAACCATAATTACATCTAAAAAGTGCGTTACAGCCCTCTCGAAAAAAAAGTCACGGTTTTCTATCTGAGCATACTAAAATGACACTAATAAAATCGCTACTTTTTCCTTACGTTGATTAATGTGCCAGTATATTCACCGATTTATCTTCTAAACTCACGTGTAAACTAAGTCGATGTAAAAATGCAGCTCGTCGATATGCCACGGGCACAAGACAATTTGAACATATAATGTCAGTTTATAAAACACATAATATCTTAAGTTATTCTGCGAGTCAAACTTATATTTTACTCTGTTTAGTTGCGAATGTTTTAAGGTCTATGCAGCCTGCATATTTATACAATGATTTCGAGTTTAGGTCAATGATTTCGAGTTTAGGTCTCTTGATGCACCGGGTTCTGAGAGAATCTCAGAATATGATCTAGTCATAAAAAATTTACTACGGGTTGCTACGAGAACTGGTTCTGTATTGCAGCATCTGTCACACATAGATAGATAGATAGATAACAGTTTATTTTGTATAAAAACAAAAAATATTTACAGTATTACATGGCCAACAGCCTTGATCATTTCACAGTCGATTGAAATAAAATACATGTCGTCAATAGATATCACATAAAGATCGTCAGTTTTAATAGTATTGCACATATTACCTATCACGTCAATACATTCACGCTATTAAATAGAGGACTACACACTCACCATTCATACATCCACATACATGCTAATAAGTACACTCACGCAATAACATAGAACGAATACAAAAATAATCAATAGTTAATTGGCACTTTGCGCGTCAAACATTTCATATATGTACCCGCGTATTGCTATCTTAAATTTATATAATGACGGAAGGTGCCTAACGTTGCGGGGTAGCGGATTCCGAAGGCGTGCACCTTGAGCGCTGGACGATTTCAGACTTGTATCAGTGCGCGACCGTGCAACTGCGACTTCTTTAGAGTCCCTACTTGAGGTTCTGGACTGATTTTTTTTTAAAAAGGGCAGCAAGGTACGGTGGTTGACTGATGACAACGGCTTTGTATAGCATCATGGCCGCAAAATACGCCCTTCTTGCGTCCACGGTCAAACAGCCCAAGTTCCTCCTGTAGAGAGTTGCGTGCTCGTCCCTTTTTGCACCACATATATATTTCACACAGGAGTTCTGTAACCTTTGAAGCCTGGTCTGAAGCTCACCTGACACATCAAGATATACAAGAGAACAATAATCTACGTGAGAGACAACTAAAGCGCTCACTAACTGTTTGTGTAACGCCTCAGTGGTTCAGGATCTAAATGATCTGAGAGCATAAAGGGCTCTGTTAACCTTTCGGCTAATCGCATCACTTGCAGTTTTCACGTTAACTTCGAATCCATAACAACACCAAAGTTAGTTACAGTGCCGACAAACGGTATGAAAACATTATCCTCCACCTCAATGCCTGGAAGGTGCATACTCTGTAGCCTGTTGATATTATATTCTGACCCAAAAATAATGACTTGAGTTTTCCCAATATTAAGACGGAGGGCGTTCGCACTAGCCCATGCCGACACTGCACGCACTACAGCTGATAACCGATCTATGCCCCCTCGAAGATCGTCCCTCATAACTTGTGTTAAGGTCTGTAAATCGACAGCATATAGCAAATGCTCGACACCTTTTGATAATTCGCCCTCCGGATGTTTAAAGCCCGCCAGAATATCCCACAGATCATTAATATAAAGACTGAACAGAAGAAGCCAGAGGACAGAACCCTGCGGCACGCCAAGATTGGTTGTGAGCCAATCTGATACTCCATTGGAATTAGTAACCACTCACTGATTATGCCCTGTGATGTATGACCTAATCCACAGGATTACCGTCTTGGAGAACCCCATTCTGATCAGTTTGCGGAGTAATTTGGAAGGCAAGATCGTGTCGAACGCCTTGCTGAAATCACAAAGAAGGAGAATGGTAAGTAGCTATTTTCTGTTGTTAATACCCGCACGAATCTCCTCTGATAGATTCAGTAGTGCTATTTGTGTACTACGATCCTGTCTAAAGCCAGTTTGGCGAGGGTCAAAGATTTTCTTGGACACAATTAACTCCGGGATCTGTTCGTGTAGAATCTTCTCGAGGACCTTGGAGAGAAAACTCAAGAGAGCTATTGGGCGAAAGTCCGTGACAGCTGATGGAATTGCTTCCTTCTTAAGAGGCACCAACTGAGCCCTCGTCTAGGCCCCCGGAAAGACCCCACTGGACAGGTAAGAGTTAAATATCTTAATCAAGTGTTGTGCTAATACCGGAAGAGACTTCGGGATGACGTTTTGGGGTATTGCATCCTCTCCCTTTGCTTGTGAAGTGAAATAGGCAACGGCCAGGATTACGTCCGAGATAGTGACTTTACGAAAGGTGAAGCCATCATCACTGGCCTCTGATAAAATGTCATTGATTGAGAGATGGATACTCCTGCGAAGTGGTTGTTGAGTTCATTTGATGAGAAGTCATGCAGCTCCTCACGGGCCTCCGGTAGGAGTTTGAGGTTTCGGAGTTCCTTCCAGACGTTTTTGTTACTATCCAGAGCATCAAAAATTCTGCTCTGGATAAACGACTCACGTGCTTAAGTTGCGAGATGTTCTGCTTCAGTCATGAGAGCCAAGAACTCCTGGTACAGACCGTTGTCCCCAGTCCGGCCATATCGCCGACAAACGGCGTCGCGTTTATTGTAGAGGTGTTTGCTCCTGTCTAATAGATTTGGTGGGCACACGCATGATATTGACTACTAACTCACGGCGAGAAAGGCAGACCTCCCATGGTGTTCGACGACGCTCCGTTCCCGTCACTGCTGAGCCACCGTTTACCTACCTCTCAGATCGGAGCGGGTGTATTGACGTAATGTCATTCACCGTCATGGACGGAAGGATCGTAGAGAGGATGGCATGGACTATGTCCGCACGCTGTTCATCCGTTCCATCACAAACATTGTAAATAATTATTTCCGCCGAAACCTCAACACCACGACTACCGTCCATGGAGGAATTACACCCTTCCCGACCCAAAAACCCGGCATCAGTAGGGCGAGGGTCACGAGTTCGACACCGATGGTTCGACGTTCAAAACCCATCAGCAGTGTATTCGGACATATTACAGACATTGACCGCGTTATTGTTAACGTCGTTATTATTATTAATACCGTAATTACTATTTATATCAGTACTGTTATTAAAATCCCTAATACTACTATTTACATGTCTATTCTCAAGAAGAAGAATGTTGGCTTAAAGAGTCCACATCCTCTCTGCCATCGCCGCTTTTTCATTTGCTAATAAGGTGTACTTTCAGTTTAGCTTTACTTTCAGTCTGATTCAGTTTAGCCGTCATAGAAGAAACCTTATTAGCAATGCCTGATATGTTGCGGTTGACAATGATGGGTCTGTCCCCGTTTTCCGCTTCAAACATAGAGTCCACCTCGTAGCTCGCATTGCCAGCAATGCGCGACGTAGACTGTAAAAGAGATGACTCTGCATGTGGCCCCTGCTGTCCGGCAGCCCGCCTTACGCTTAAGCCGGACTGCGCTGAGGCGTGCAGCTGCAAGCGCATGAAGTCACTCTGCCTAGTGCTTTGTTTGTGGACCACACCTCCTAGCTGGCTTGTGCCTGAGCCTGAGTGATAGGGTGTGATGTTGGTGGAAGGGGTAGCGGGAGCGCCATGCGGCACCCGTACCTCAGCTAGAGATTCCCCTTCTCTTTCATTTTCGGCTTTCACTCCGGTGCTGTCTGTCTCTCTCTCTCCTGCTCTCTGAAGCTTTAGTGTGCTGTCGGAGAGCCCGCTTGCCTGTAACTAGGAACGCACGAGCTTGCTCCTATTGTTGTTGTCGCGATCGTTGCATTCAACACAAATAACCGCCTTCTTCTTTGATTTGCTGAGCACCAATGTTTTGCAGCACGCAGCATTAAATAGGCGATTGCATTTGTAGCAAGAAGAGAGTGTCATGTCACTCCATCGTTGTCGGTTGCAGCAGGCACATCTACATAAATCTGCCATTGCTGCTGTCCTTTCGTGGCAAAATATGTGAGGACGACCATGCATCTGTTTCCGGTTAATGCGCAGAACCAAAAGAGAGAGTCAGAAAAAGATTGCCAAAATATGGAACAAACTTCCGTCCGAACTACGATCTATATATAAATTACCATACTTTAAGTTTCAGTTGCGAGACAATATGCTAGATAATACTAATATAAGTAATTCAACTGCGAGAATGTAGTTTTAAAATATTAGTTCCTTGTACTCCCTGTTTACTTGTATCATTATTGTATATACTATTTGATTTATATTATGTTTTATTACGTTTTTATTAATAATTTAATACATTTTGTTAGAATTTTTTATATATTTTATGTTTTGTAAATACCTTTTATATTTATATATATATTTACCTTAGAGTTTAAGTATGCGCTACTTTTCATATTTGCTCGGCCTTATACGTCGTGAGGATTGTCTCATGATTGACTCTACGTTGCAAAATTATTGTATGTTGTTGTGGCTAAATGGACCATGAGTCCAATGTCAATAAATCAAATTGAAATTCTCTCTCTCTCTCTCTCGCGCTCTCCTCTACACTCAAGTTCTACACTCAAGTTGCCTGGCAGGATCTGCATCGGGGTATCGGCCGCATGTCGGATGTGGCGCGGGCAGTGTCAGGGTGGGCCAGTGTGTCCGGACTGAGACTGAATGTGGGCAAAACTAAAGCGATAGTTTTTGGTTCCGAGTACAATATAAATCAGCTGCAAGATCTTGATTTGCCCGGCATTGAGTTTCAGGATGGCGTGCATGTTCCCTTTTCTGACACTGTCACAAACCTCGGTGTTGTCATGGACTCCAAACTTACTTGGAAAATGCAGATAGAAGCAATAGGAAAGAAAGTTAACCGTGCCCTCTATAGCTTAAGATTTTTCTGTCCATGCACCACCGAGGCTCTGAGAAAGCAGCTTGCTTGTTTGCTGGTAGTCCCGTATTTAGATTACTGTTCCGTGGCATATCTTGATGTGTCAGAGGAGCTCGAGACAAAGTTACAAGGTTGCAAAATTCATGTGTGAGATACATATGTGGTGTCAGGCGGGATGAGCACATCAGTCCTCACAGGAAATATCTTGGCTGGTTTACTATAAAGGAAAGACGTGCGTATTTTGCGGGGTAGTTATTGTATAAAACAATAAACATGAGACAACCTCTGTACCTTGCGGCTCTCTTTTTAAAAAACACGGCCAGGACTTTCAGTAGGAATGGAGTAAAAGAGCTCTCGGTTCCGGGATCCCGCACTAACACTGGCCTATACTCGTTTAGAGCTCAGGGTTCGCGTTTCTGGAACAACCTCCCCTACGATGTGAGATATCTTCCGTCCCTATGTAAGTTCAAAACAGCGCTGATGAGATATCTCAGACAGCAAAGCGGTGACCAACAAAATTAAAATTAAGTGTTCAATATATGTGTTGCTTATTTTAATATTCTATGTATTGTACCTGTCTTAATTTATTTATTTATTTATTTATTCCTGTCTATTTATTTATTTTGTGTATTAATTTATGTATTTACATATTTATTTACCTATATGTTTATTATTTATTTTTATTTACCTATTTATTTATTTATTTATTTATTTATTTATCTATCTATCTATCCATCCATCCATCCATCCATCCATCCATCCATCCATCCATCCATCCATCCATCCATCCATCCATCCATCCATCCATCCATCCATCCATCCATCCATCCATCCATCCATCCATCCATCCATCCATCCATCCATCCATCCATCCATCCATCCATCCATCCATCCATCCATCCATCCATCCATCCATCCATCCATCCATCCATCCATCCATCCATCCATCCATCCATCCATCCATCCATCCATCCATCCATCCATCCATCCATCCATCCATCCATCCATCCATCCATCCATCCATCCATCCATCCATCCATCCATCCATCCATCCATCCATCCATCCATCCATCCATCCATCCATCCATCCATCCATCCATCCATCCATCCATCCATCCATCCATCCATCCATCCATCCATCCATCCATCCATCCATCCATCCATCCATCCATCCATCCATCCATCCATCCATCCATCCATCCATCCATCCATCCATCCATCCATCCATCCATCCATCCATCCATCCATCCATCCATCCATCCATCCATCCATCCATCCATCCATCCATCCATCCATCCATCCATCCATCCATCCATCCATCCATCCATCCATCCATCCATCCATCCATCCATCCATCCATCCATCCATCCATCCATCCATCCATCCATCCATCCATCCATCCATCCATCCATCCATCCATCCATCCATCCATCCATCCATCCATCCATCCATCCATCCATCCATCCATCCATCCATCCATCCATCCATCCATCCATCCATCCATCCATCCATCCATCCATCCATCCATCCATCCATCCATCCATCCATCCATCCATCCATCCATCCATCCATCCATCCATCCATCCATCCATCCATCCATCCATCCATCCATCCATCCATCCATCCATCCATCCATCCATCCATCCATCCATCCATCCATCCATCCATCCATCCATCCATCCATCCATCCATCCATCCATCCATCCATCCATCCATCCATCCATCCATCCATCCATCCATCCATCCATCCATCCATCCATCCATCCATCCATCCATCCATCCATCCATCCATCCATCCATCCATCCATCCATCCATCCATCCATCCATCCATCCATCCATCCATCCATCCATCCATCCATCCATCCATCCATCCATCCATCCATCCATCCATCCATCCATCCATCCATCCATCCATCCATCCATCCATCCATCCATCCATCCATCCATCCATCCATCCATCCATCCATCCATCCATCCATCCATCCATCCATCCATCCATCCATCCATCCATCCATCCATCCATCCATCCATCCATCCATCCATCCATCCATCCATCCATCCATCCATCCATCCATCCATCCATCCATCCATCCATCCATCCATCCATCCATCCATCCATCCATCCATCCATCCATCCATCCATCCATCCATCCATCCATCCATCCATCCATCCATCCATCCATCCATCCATCCATCCATCCATCCATCCATCCATCCATCCATCCATCCATCCATCCATCCATCCATCCATCCATCCATCCATCCATCCATCCATCCATCCATCCATCCATCCATCCATCCATCCATCCATCCATCCATCCATCCATCCATCCATCCATCCATCCATCCATCCATCCATCCATCCATCCATCCATCCATCCATCCATCCATCCATCCATCCATCCATCCATCCATCCATCCATCCATCCATCCATCCATCCATCCATCCATCCATCCATCCATCCATCCATCCATCCATCCATCCATCCATCCATCCATCCATCCATCCATCCATCCATCCATCCATCCATCCATCCATCCATCCATCCATCCATCCATCCATCCATCCATCCATCCATCCATCCATCCATCCATCCATCCATCCATTTATTTATTTATTTATTTATTTATTTATTTATTTATTTATTTATTTATTTATTTATTTATTTATTTATTTATTTATTTATTTATTTATTTATTTATTTATTTATTTATTTATTTATTTATTTATTTATTTATTTATTTATTTATTTATTTATTTATTTATTTATTTATTTATTTATTTATTTATTTATTTATTTATTTATTTATTTATTTATTTATTTATTTATTTATTTATTTATTTATTTATTTATTTATTTATTTATTTATTTATTTATTTATTTATTTATTTATCTATTTACTTATTCGTTTTAGGATTTCTCAGGTGAGAATTGATAAAAATTATATAAATAAAAATTATATATATATATATAAGTGCATTTATATGCATGTAAAGAATTAGTGTGGGTGTTGTTGGATGAGTGTGAGCGTTATTGGATGAGTATGTGTGTATGTGTTTGTGCGTTAGTGTTTGTGTGTGTGTGGATGTTTGTGCGTGTGTATCACTCGTTGTGTATGTATCACTGTTTGTGTGTGTATGAGTGTTTGTGTGTGTGGGTCTATATATGTGTACGCATATATGTAAGCGTGGGCATGTGTGTGTGTGTGTGTGTGAGTGTCTGTGTAAAGGTATGTTTTGAGGGTATGCACGAGTATGTATTTGAGTGCGACTGTGTGTTTCAGATTGTGTGCAAATGTAAGTGCATATGGTCTGTATGTGTTTGTAGACATTTCTGTATAAATACATAAGTGGATGTGTGTGTATTAATGTATATTATGTATGTTATGCATATGCATGTATGTATGTATGCAAGCATAAATATATGCGCATGTATGTGTGTATACATAAGTAAGCATAAATATATATGCACGTATGTATGAATGAATCTGAAAAATGGTAAAGAAAAGCGCAGGTTCTCCAAATTATACATAACAAATAACATATAAGTGCCGTCCAAAGCAAAAGTTTAAGTCGGTAGTGTGCATAATATGTAAAAATGTCTATCATCTAAATGACTTTGTAAAATATAAGAATATAAAAAGACTAAGTGAACTTTTTGTTATTTGTCCAGAACATGAGAAGCTAAAACTAACCTCAAAAGTGGATGAAAATGAACTAAGTAATGAGGTTAGAGTTATCATTGCTGAAACAAAATACAAACTGTGAAATTTAAGAAGCAATTAATAAGAGAATGCAATGAAATAGTAGAGGAAGATAATAATGATGATAATAATGATACTAAATATGAAGACTGCTCAGAAAATGAAACACTAAATATTGAAAACACACTATTAAAAGAAGTAAACAAGGAACTAAAATAAACAAATTAATTATTAAGAAATCTAATGAAAATGCAATTACAACTACAAAAAAGTATACTTTTGCAGAAGTAACTACTAATGACAAAATCAAGCCTAAACGAATACCTAAAATTATAATCAAGAAGACTAAAAATACAGAAAACATTGACAAGATTAATTAAAAAAGTGTCATATTATTCAATTAAGAACAAATTAATTAATACTAAAAAATAATGAAAAAGAATGATAAGGAATTAATTATAAATTGTTTAAATGAAGAGAGTGTTATCAAGGCATACGATACATTAAACTCAAAATTATCAAATGTTTGTGAGATAAATAAAGAACAAATTGAGAACCTTAAAGTAAAGATAGTTGGAATTAATAACTTTGAAAAAATGGATAAAGCAAGGCTAGTTCTAGATATTAATGAAAGAAATTTCAAATATTTGAACAAAAAGTGTGAGATTATATATTCTTACACGAATAAAAAAATAATATGCAGTCTATAATAATAGAATTGCCACCAGAATTTTATGAACACGTCAGAGAGACCAACAATAAAATTTTTGTGGGCTATCAAAATTGTAAAGTTTATGATTATCTGAACGTTAAACCTTGTTACAATTGCAGAACGTTGAGACATAATGGGAAAATATGTAATAATAGTTCTATGTGTCTAAAGTGTCAGGGGAACACAAAACAAAGAATTGCAATAAAACAAACAAAAGGTGTACAAATTGTGTATACAGCAATGTAAAGTACTAAAAAAAAAATAGGATTCAGCACGTGGCTATAGATAGCCACAAGTGCGAAATTCTGAAAGCTAAAATAAAGAGGATTATAGATTTTACTGACTATATCATCAAACCTACTATACCGAGACACATCGGTATGGCAGATAACTTTGACAACCAGCCAGTTACACCGAGGATATCTAGAATATCAACGGAAGCACTATACGAAATCAACTCCAACATTGTATCCATAATAGGACCAGAAAAAAACCCCAACCCATACAAACCAGATCCAGAAAAGAACCCGATATAGGAACTTCATCTTAGTTATGGATCAGGATTTGAATTTTGAAGACATTAATATTAGTGAATATGAAGTGGAGGGTATGGAAACGTTCAATGAAAGTCTTAAAAATAAAAAGAATTTGATTTTATGTATAAATATAAGAAGTCTTAATGAAAACTTCAAAAAATTGGAAAGTTTTATTCAGTGTCTATTAAGAGAGCCTTGTGTCATAATACGTACAGAAACTTGGAACTTACAAAATCCACAATACTATCGTTTAAATGGATATAAAAGTTGCTACAATGAAAGTAGAGTACATAAAGCAGATGAAGTAATAATGTACATTAAAGAAAACGTATTTGAAACTACTAGAATTGAAGTTTATGATAAGTTAAGTATTGTAAGTACTGATATTAAATTGATGGGCGGACAGTCATTCAGAATTTCGGCAATTTATAGATGCCATGATGGGGCAAAAACAGAATTCATGCTTAGTATGAAAACATTTTTGAAAGGTCAGGCAAATACGAAAAACCATTGTATAGTAGAAAGACAGCAAATACGAAAAACCATTGTATAGAAGACTTTAACATTGATACTTTGGAAAAAATTTCAGTAGAAAAGAATTAAGTGACAATATTATTAGCCAATATTATTAGCCAAGAATTTATAAATAACTTTTTTGAGTATAAATATACTCCCAGTTTTATAGGAATAACAAGGCCCTCATTAAACAGCGAAAGGGGCACCTGCATCGACAATTCTTTTATTAAAAATAATAATATAAAAGTTGAATCTTTTAAGTTAAACAATCCTTTTAACGACCACTATTCTTTGATTTTAAACTAAATAATATTGTCAGAAACGCTGACTGGAATTCTGATTTTGTCTATGCAGGACCCAAATCGTTCAGTAGACACACTAATACAGATGATAAATGAATTTGTTGAAACGGCCACTACATATAAACAACTAATAGGAAAAAATAAAGACTTAATACCGAGAAAAAATTGAATTACAAGCGCAATAATAGTACCATGTAAAACAAAAGAGAATTTATATAGATTATGGAGAAAAAGAACAACTTGCCAACTACTAAAAAGTGAATATAATAGTTATACTAAAATATTGAGTAAAAAGTCAAATTGAGTAGTGTAAATCCAAGATAGTTATGGAATATATGAAAATAATCAACTTTAAAATAAAACTAATATTGCTAATTCTATGAATAACTACTATTGTGAAGTAGGCGCTAAATTAAGTGCACAAATTACACAATTAGACACCGATAAATTGAAACTTCTTACAATGAACCACTACAATTAGTATACTATTACTACTAGAACATATTTTTAATTTGTGTATTGAGAAATCCATATGGCCTCATGTTCTTAAAAAAGCTGAAGTAGTCCCCATATACAAGGCAGGGGATAAATCGTGTATCTTAAATTAAAGGCCAATTTTGCTTATATCTAACATTGCAAACATTTTTGAGAAAATAGTTCACAATAGATTACATCTATTTTTGAAAAAATGTAATATAATATCTGACAAACAATTTCGTTTTGTTACAAATATAGGTACGACGGATGGTTTACGGATAGTTGCAGTATTCTTAGATCCGACCAAAGCTTTTGATACTGTGAATCATAGAATACTGCTAGATAAGCTTGAGAGATATGGTATAAGAGGTAGTGTTTTAAACTGTTAAATTGCTATTTCTCAGATAGACAACAAAGAGTTAGAATTCAAGATTGTAAGAGTGAATACAAATTAATCTTCACAGGAGTTCCGCAAGGAACTATACTAGGTCCTTTGTTATTAATACTTTATATCAATGATCTACTGAGAGATATGCAAAATGATACAATCATGTCTTATCCCGATGACACTGTCATCATCTCAAGTGATGATACGTGGTCTCGGGCACAGGATAAAATTAATGTATATCTAAATCAAGTGTCGAAATGGCTTAATTTGAATGAATTAGATTTGAATGTAAGTAAAACTGTTTTCTTAACACGTGCATGTAATAAACAGACCCTTTTCCATGCATC
Source organism: Gastracanthus pulcherrimus (assembly GCA_949152435.1). Classification (NCBI taxonomy): domain Eukaryota; kingdom Metazoa; phylum Arthropoda; class Insecta; order Hymenoptera; family Pteromalidae; genus Gastracanthus; species Gastracanthus pulcherrimus. The sequence goes on from OX424572.1 coordinate 164,612,732, forward strand.
TAAAGCGAATGTCAAGTTGAGCATTATGAGCGTTTTCGCCGCAGAGGGAGGTAATGGTCATTACCTTCCGGTCTTAAATAAATATTTTAAAAATTTTGAAAATTTTGGAAAATTTTTAGTTTGAAGATGAAATTGTAATTAAATTCTGTAAGTAAATGTCGCACGACTCAAAATATGCAACTTCCCATTCGTCTTATGTGCTTAAAAAAGTGCCTTTCATGCACTTGTCAAAAATATTCGATGTGTAACAAGGGGGAGGGCAATTTTTAGCTCGGGTGATGATTTTAACACGAGTCGTAGTCTCAGGCGCCGAAGGCCTCATCCTCGTTAGAAATGACCTTCTTACCCCCCTAATTGTACAATATACTATTACATAACGTATGGAAATTACTGTGGTAGTGTGCCAGATAAACTAAAGGTTAATATAGGTAATCAACCAACAAAAATAGTAAAATATCATAAGTATCTAGGATTGTTAATCGATTTTAATATGAAATGGGACAAACATATCGACTATATTGTAAAAAGAACTATATATCTAATTTATTATTATTAATATATAATTATTTTGGTCAAACTTAAAAATATTATGGAATCCAAAACATTAATGATAATTTATTATGCATTGTTTCAAAGTTTAATAAATTATGGAAAGATTGCCTGGGGAGGAACATATAGTAATATCCTAAACCAAATACAAAGACTTCAAAACAAAATATTAAAAATCATAAATAATAATCGATTCTCAGAGAAATGTCTCCCTCTTTCTGTAAGACAATTATTCCTTTTAGAATCTATTTCATTTCATCATGAAAGACTGAAAGAAGTATATAAGTCCAAAACAAGCAATACTAGAAATAAAAATATTCAATCGCCGAAAATAACTAACAGAATAGGTAAAGAAAACAGCTACATAGTAGCTATGAAAGTGTTCAACGAGTTAACAAATGATATCAAATCATTAACTACCAATAAAGTTAATATAAAGAACAAATTAAAACGATTTGTAATGAATCTATAAGTTTAGATTTAACTATCAGCTTGGATCACTTTACGTGGAAATTTTATCTGATGTTAACAAAAATTTTTATTTTATTTTTTTTTCTTTTTCTATTTTTATTTTTTATTTATAAGTTAGCTTTTAAATTAGTATTTAAATCTTTCGGTTTCTTCTCCAGGTTATATAAGGCAGCCTATGTAGAGGTAATTTTGTTTACCCCTTTAGGATTTACTTGTAAATACCAATGTAGAGGCAACTCAATTTTATCTCTATTGGTTAAACATGTAAATTTTTTTTATTTCTGGTCTAATAAATACGTATGTATGTATATATGTGTGTATGTATGTATGTATGTATGTATGTATGTATGGATATATATATATATCTCTCATCCCCCACCGCCCACCGCGCCTCGCACCCCCACCACTGCCCCTCCACTAAATAACGTGAAATTCGCTCAAAATGTACGTTATTTTATGATGTATTTGCCCCTACAAGTCTATGTCTATGTCTTGTTAACTGAAGGATAAACATTTATATAATGTGTAACGGGTGCTTAATTTGTTAATAATAAATTAATAATCAAGCAACAGACCTGTTAGCCTGCAAAACACGCAACGCGTTAGGCCGGTCCGCGGCAACTCACTGCTGTAGCCTTATTTTGGTGTAGCTGTACATGCTTTTCCCTTGTACACGTTGAATCCACGAGAATTACGGCTTAGTGTGGAGTATCCTCAACGCTTTAGTTTTCGTGACCTGAAAGGAGCGCGAAAACGCGAAATCTAGTTCAGCCGCAACACGAATGTAACGTAGTTTCGCGAACCGGATCTGGTTGTATTAACGTCACAAAGATTATAAAGTGAATAATAATCTATATATTCTGTGATAATATGATACTACAGCGAAAATAACAATTAAATACTAATAACAATCTACGACAATAAGAAACTACACGCGCAGGTCGAGCATCGCATGCGTGTTCAGCGCGACCGTTGCTGGGCAGGCCGCCGTGATGAGAGAGGACTTCGAACGCGCGCGGGTCTCTTCTTCATGGACTATTCGGATCTTTTATTCGTACAACTCGGCACACTATTCGTAGTATAGCCCAAAAATCGCGGAAAGTGCTTATTCCCCAGGGCTAGCCCTTACTTCTACTTACCGAACGGATGAAGAATTGGGGTCACAGTGCAGATCGCTTCTCTCTCTCTCTCACTCTCTCTCTCTCTCACTCTCTCTCTCTCTCTCTCTCACTCTCACTCTCTCTCTCTCTCACTCTCTCTCTCTCTCTCTCTCTCTGTCTCTCTCTCTTTCCCTATCTCTTCCTTGTACGGGATTGTAGCTACCCCTCTCGCTATCGCTGCTGGGCTCCTTCTCTAGTGCTTCTCTCACCGTGAACAGGCGCGAACACGTGCAGCTACGAAGCGGGAGAATTGCTAAGATGGGGGCGAGCGAGTAGAAAGCGTAGTACGCGGCACGATAGTGTTAGCGATAATGGCCTTTCTCCTCGGCCTCGGCGGCGTCTAGTCGCCTGCTCTCTCCTATCTGCGTGTTGATGCGCGCGGCTGTTAGATGGCGACACTTGGCCTATTCTCGCTCCGCGTCGTATTATTCGCGAGTTATTCGCGGCTCGTTACAAATGTCATCTGTTGCAAAGTTTGTACAGGATACAAATTATATTTACAGTTCTCCACACCACCTTAGTGGTACTGTAAAAGCACGTTGGATTTTTTCTTCGTTTTAGTAAAAAAATGTATTATAAAATACAGATTATTTATTTTAATAATTATATGACACGATAAATTTGTATTATATTTTATAGTAAAAATATGTCACTTATCATATCATATTACCTGATTTTTTTGGTAAATTTGTACATTTACCAAAATAGAAACTAAAAATTTTTTTTTTTTGAAGGACAGTAGATCCCATTGATTTGTTTTAATGAATACCACTATATTTCTTGGGCTACCGCAATGTTTAAAGAGCCAATGTGATCGAAGTGACGCTTTCAAGGTTTTATTATATTTAAAATACATGTAGTTATGATATGAGTGTGGGAATTTATATATAAAAATTATGACAAAATTATAGTCTATTTAAGAGATACTTCTTCAATTTTTTCAAACTTTATTATGAAATATAGCTTAAATGGACTATAAATTTAATCAATAATTTTTGTATACAAATTCCTACACTCATATCATAACTAGATGTATTTTGAACATAATAAAACCTTGATAGCGTTAATCCGATCACATTAACTTTCTAAATCTTGCGGTAGCCCAAAAAATATAGAGGTTTTCATTATAGCCAATCAAAGGGATTTAATGACCTTAAAAAACAAAAAAAAATAGTTATATTTTGATAAAAGTTCAAATTTACTGAAGTAAAAACAAGCAAAGTATGACAAGTAACTTAGTTTTACCTTAAAATGTATTATCAATTAATTTAAAAGGTGGGGGGTTTCTAAGGCCGGTTTTTGACCCAAATTAGATTTGAGCCCAAAAATTCTAAAAAAATTCCTACAGTGCCTACGAAAAATAAGAAGTTAATTACACACTAAACGGACCACCCCTACCCCCTATTCACCCCTACCATCCCTTCAAAAAATGAAAACTTCACCGCTTGTATACAGCGATCTTGACATGGAAACAACTATATGTATACATGGCTCCTCGGAAAGGGTTCCTCGGTTTTAAAAAAAAAAAAATTTTGTAACAATCACGATATTCGCGTTTTTCTGTACCTATTAAGCGGGCCTAAAGGACAATTTGTTAGACCGGCGGGCGCAAAAGTAAATAAGTTGGCGCAAAAGTAACTTTTTCCGATAAAATTTTTCAGAAAATTGCTATTATATATATATATATATATATATATATATATATATATATATATATATATATATATATATATATATATATATATATATATATACTTGACATGGAAACAACTATATGCATACATGGCTCCTCGCAAAGGGTTCCTCGGTTTTAAAAAAAAAATTTTTGTAACAATCACGATATTCGCGTTTTTCTGTACCTATTAAGCGGGCCTAAAAGACAATTTGTTAGACCGGCGGGCGCAAAAGTAAATAATTTACTTTTGCGCCAACTTATTTACTTTTGCGCCCGCTTATTTACTTTTGCTTCCGCCGGTCTAACAAATTGTCCTTTAGGCCCGCTTATTAGGTACAGAAAAACGCGAATATCGTGCTTGTTACAAAAAAATTTTTTTTTAAACCGAGAAACCCTTTGTGAGGAGCTATGTATACATATAATTGTTTCCATGTTAAGTGAGCATGTCCAAAAATAAAAATATCTGAAACTCTACAAAAATGTTGGTATGTGTACCCAGAGTATGTAAAAAAAATTCAGATTTTAAGGTGTTATATGTCAAGGGCAATTAAAGGTTGAAAAATGCGTTTATTTAATATTATGAGATTTTGCCAACATTGTTTGATTTTTAACTCATAAACTAGAGACTTTTGAGAAAAAAGTGTAGGAACATTTTTTGGTAAAAATAAGGTAAGAATATAATAAGTAGACTCTTTTATGAAATTTTGTGATCTTATGCATTGTGATATATTGTGATATATAAATTTAGTTTTTCATATTTCCTTTAATTCTAGACTAGTTAGAATATGGTTTCAAGCTTAATATAATTTTTGCAAAATTTTTAAATAGCGCACTTTTTTCGGCTTTTATTCTTTATAAACCTATGTATTTTGATGTAATATTCAAATTCTAGCTGACCGCCATCACCTTTATCAAAGCAAAAAATCTTAAAATTTAATATCCCATGTCAGCTTTCATTCTAGACCTTGTGCAAAATGATCTCAAGCTAAATATAATTCCTGACTTTTTATTACAGTTACACAATGGAAATACCGAAAAAAGTGCACTATTTAAAAATTCTGCAAAAATTATATTAAGCTTGAAGCGATATTCTAACTAGTCTAGAATTAAAGGAAATATGTAAAACTAAATTTATATGTCACAATATATCACAATGCATAAGATCACAAAATTTCATAAAAGAGTCTACTTATTATATTCTTACCTTATTTTTACCAAAAAATGTTCCTACACTTTTTTCTCAAAAGTCTCTAGTTTATGAGTTAAAAATCAAACAATGTTGGCAAAATCTCATAATATTAAATAAACGCATTTTTCAACCTTTAATTGCCCTTGACATATAACACCTTAAGATCTGAATTTTTTTTTACATACTCTGGGTACACATACCAACATTTTTGTAGAGTTTCAGACATTTTTATTTTTGGACATGCTCACTTGACATGGAAACATCTATATATATGTACATACAAAAGTAAAAAGAATAAACCGCAGAAATATTCAACAAAAATTATACGCATTATTATATCATGATCTCAAACTTTTTGAATACCTTACGTGTTAACGCTTTTGTTTTAATGTTTATTAAAATCTTTAATTTATTAAAGAATCTAAATAATACTTTTAAAATAATAATTCAAAGACTATAGATACAGATGTAGATAGACTTGCTCTCAAATCCGACTGCACACCGCAACATAACACGGGATTGCGTTTATGTAGTACAGATGTAGATAGACTTGCTCTCAAATCCGACTGCACACCGCAACATAACACGGGATTGCGTTTATGTAGACTCTCACTAAACGAGCCCTTACCTCCCGAAGTATGTTTTGAAAAGGTAAGCGTTTGTTGGAACCAGTGCTTATTTAAATGTGATATAGATTAAACGGTTATGGGAAGAGGGTTATAGTTAGAAAAATGTATCGTATAGTATATAACATAGTATGCATGACATATATAGATATACAATAAAATACATTTTTCTAACTAAGCATCTGCCTTACCGTAAATCAAACACACGCAAAGTCTGTATGTTAGTTATAATTACATTGTTGAACAATAAATCATACTACTATACTAACTGTATTACAACTATAGACTATAGTGTATAAATCAGATAAAGTTTGGATGCAATTGGTAATGTATACCTAAGTTTAAAGATTTTTGCGAAGATACAAAAAAAAAATCTTTCTGTATATATACACTAGTCACATTGTGTTTTTATATTATCTTAAGCTTCTTCGATCGTTGATAATTCATAAATACATTTTGTTAACATAAATATTTTATTTTATTTCATTTATTATCAACCGGTAAAACTACCATGTTTATTATATATTAAAAATATGTTCAAAAAATTAACCTTTATACAAAAATTTCGCTTTACAGTTAAATGTTCTAATTTTTTTTCTCTATATATCTTATTACAAGTTAAAAATTGGGGTTGGCGGGCAGAGTGAGCAGGGGGTACCTCCCCGAATATATATATATATATATATATATATATATATATATATATATATATATATATATATATATATATATATATATATATATACATATATATGTATATATATATAAAATTTATCTTGATTTCCCAGAGAATCACTCATATATATATATGACCGATTTCATCTCAAATCATGCGGGCCGACAGCACCTATCTCTCCGAATCAGCTCAAATTATAGTATATTATTCTACTCGGAAAATAAGCGTATACGTATTTTTTGATTTTTCGATAGCATCAAAATTGCATGTGTTATGCTTTTTTCAAAAATGACTCCTCAAATTTCGTTTCTCAAAAATCGAAAATTTTTTTCTTTTTAAATCGTTCTAATTCGTCTTTTTATGGATATTTGAAAATAATTCTGTACATATTCGATGCTGTTGGTGATACTCTTTCGATCTGCCAAGTTCAAAAATTTTTTTACAAAAAATCAAGGATGATATGGCATTTTTTATAAACAATGAAAAATGCTTTTTTCTCAAAAAAGCCATCTTTTTTTACTCAATTTTTTTTATAGATAGCTAGTCTCAATACCTATATGGTCATATACAAGACATTTGGAATATTTTTGTTTTTTAAGAGATATAAATGAATTAAGAAAAAAAATTTATGTTCCCCCATAGCACTGTCGTGCAAGAAAAAATCCTATGTATTTTTCCCTTTTTTATGATTTTTAGACATTTTATTGCTTTTTCTAACTTTCCTGCTAACACGATTCTTTGAGTTGATTTTCTTCTTCTTCTGTTTCTCTTTATTTAACAATTTTATTAAAGAATGAAGAGCAGTTCGACCTGTATAAGATTTTTTCTTTTTACCTACATTTACTTTCCATACATGGGTTTTCTGAATGCCGTTATATTTAGGAGCCTTAAGCCGCTCTTTTATTTTATTTTGTCTAAAAACTTCAATATCTTCTTTTGGTAGTAAGATTAGTTTAATATTATTAGTATAAGATTGAACTTTTGTTACAAAAGCATTGGCATCTTGTATTGATTCAATATGACTGTTCTGAAGATTATGTCTAGTTGCATAGTGTTTGACTAGTCCGCCAACACCATCACATGCACCTTTCCCGTGACCTGTAGCTGAAAACAACCATTTTTTATTGATGGAAGCATTTTTCATTTCATACAATTGAAATCGATTTTTAAATTGGCTTGCTGCTCCATCTGTTATAATCGATATTTGATCTATTAAATCGGTTGAATCATTTTTCATCGAATCAATTATTTTTTCCATTGCTAACAAGGCATGGACAGGATCGTGTTTTCTATCATCACTGATGACAGCAAAAGTTTTTGTTAGTTTTCCTTGATAACAAACTGCTGTGGAAATAGAGACCTGTTGATTAACCCAGTGAATACCTTGAATAGGGTTACTGTGAATCACTGCCCAATTTTCAGCAAAATCACCATGCAGTACTAGATGACCTGAGTTAGCTGCAGCTATTTCTTTCTCTTCTTTTATAGCTTTTCTTTGTATATTTTTAATATTTAAATGAACGCTTGTTTTGACTGTCCAAGAAGAAAGATCGCTAAAAAAATTGGAGATTGATAATCTTTTCTTCACAAGATGGCCATTTTCCCACATAGCAAAAACAATCTCCTCATGTTCATTAGTTGTCTCTAATCCAAACAAACTTAGGTTGATATTTTCAGAACCTGGGCATAAAGTACATTCTTGAAAAAGACACTTATCGGACAAATTGGAGCAAACAATTGCCGATAAAAGTATAGAACGAACTCTATCGAGGTCTGAATGTTTGCCTCCTAGGAAATTATTTAGACTATTAACGTATAAATCAAAATTTGCACAGCCATACTTCCTTCGACGGGCTCAACATAACAAACTTTGGTTTTAATGTATAAAACTTTGTTATACCGATTTTTATGTCTGGGTTTTCTTGTTTGAATAGTTTATACGCCTCTTTTAAACTGCGTGTCAAATAACGTTTTATTTTTTTTCTTTTTTTCCATTTTGTTGAACAGTCACATCACATTTATTAGGGCTTTGACGTGTACAGTTAAAGTCATCGTTTAGAAAATATTCCATGGCAATTTTTGTAGACTTTTCGTCCAATGGATGACCAGTATACGCGTCAGGTTCAGAATATATTCCCTTAGTTGTTACAAGCATTCTTGCTTTGTCAATCATATAAACAGTTACTTCGGGAAATGCTGCTAAAATACTAGATTTTGTTAATGACGAAGGAAGCAACGTTAAAATTCTAATTTTCTCATTGATACTGTCACAATTTTCAAGCGCTACTCACAAGTTATTGAGCCATTCATTGCAGAAGCATTGAGTCAAATCATCGTGTGATTCATCAATGCAAACATTGTATGCTTCTGACAATTTTGAGCTAGTTGCAGATGAGAATGAAGATACTAGTTCTGATTTTTTTCTAATAATGTATCTTTGTACAGATGAATCATCAATACCTCTCTTCCTTTTAAGTGGCGAAACATTACCAAAAGAACTTGAAATTAAGGTTTCGTTTAAATGCTCAATCCGCTCTGGGGTACTAGCTCGAAAATCATGGTCTTCAGTATCACTGTCCAAGTCAGTATAATTGTCTGAATGAATCGCAGCAATTATTTCCTTTGGTTCAATACGTGATAACGCGTTCATAACAATTGAAGCATACATAATCCGAACTCTGCACTGCTTTGTTAGGAAAACTTTGTCGAAGAAGTTCTGCTGAATTCTCCAGTTTTTTTTGTGTGATCCAAAAAAGTTTGGACACTTGCGCCTCTTTGTTGAATAAATTTCAGCCATAATTCAAGAGAAATCTTAGTATGTATAAGTAATACTATATATATTAAGATAACTAGACCGGGTTCCTTAAATAAGCTAAAATAACTAACATTATCTACGTGATAGCAAAAGATGAGTTTTAGCCACCTTGCGGAGAATTCTAGTACCATGCGTTATACTCCTCTATGGTGTACACACACACATATAAATAATCATACACGTATTCGCCTAATGCACAGATTCTTGCTCTGCTATATACGTATAATCATTATACTTAGGGGTACATAAAATTTTTTTCTTATTTCGTTTATATCTCTTAAAAAACAAAAATATTCCAAATGTCATGTATATGACCATATAGGTATTGAGACTAGCTATCTATAAAAAAAAATTGAGTAAAAAAAAAGATGGCTTTTCTGAGAAAAAAGCATTTTTCATTGTTTATGAAAAATGCCATATCATCCTTGATTTTTTGTAAAAAATTTTTGAACTTGGCAGATCGAAAGAGTATCACCAACAGCATCGAATATGTACAGAATTATTTTAAAATATCCATAAAAAGACGAATTAGAACGATTTAAAAAATAAAAAGTTTTCGATTTTTGAGAAACGAAATTTGAGGAGTCATTTTTGAAAAAAAGCATAACACATGTAATTTTGATGCTATCGAAAAAACAAAAAATACGCATACGCTTATTTTCCGAGTAGAATAATATACTATAATTTGAGCTGATTCGGAGAGATAGGTGCTGTCGGCCTGCATGATTTGAGATGAAATCGGTCATATATATATATATATATATATATATATATATATATAACATTTTTTTAATATCTTTGGTAAAAATGTTTCTCTTAGTATGTAGAATTTATGTAAATTTTTTCAGATTTTTGAAACACTTAAGTTCAAAGTTGATCGAGGATAAATATGAGCATGAAGTCTTGGTTTAGATTGTTTAGCAAATTTCAACCTCCATTTATTCAACAAAATTAAATCTCTTTAAAAAATAGCAACAAGGAATTTTTTAGCAAATTTTCTGAATTTTGCATAAAAAATGGTTCTAAAACCTTTTAATGCCCCTTCCGATTAATTAAATTTATTTTCAAACTTAAAATTCTGAAAAAAGTGAGTTTAATCACACGAACCATTACACAAAAAATCATGAAGATAGCTTTTCTCAGTACAAAAGTAACTGCCACAGTCAAAAATAACAGAAGTTTAATATTTATAGAAAAAAAAAAAAACATGAAATATTGCTAAAAAAATTATTAAAATGCACATTTTATCAATAAAGTCATATTTAGCTTCAAAAAACTTTAAATATGTAAGCTAAAAAAAATATGAAAAAATTCACGACTATTTTAAATACTAAAAGGAACATTTTTGCCAAAATAAATTTTTCCTTCTTTTTTGTTCTCGATTTCTCAGAGAATTATTTGTACATGTATATATGGAAATATGGTCATATTTAGCTCCTAACAACTTGAAACATATGGGCTTAAAATAATATGAAAAAATTTACAAACATTCCGCATACTAACAGAATTTTTTTTTCTGAAATTAAAGAAAAATAAATTTGTATGATCTCGATTTCCCAGAGAGTCACCCATATATATACAACATATCATAAATATATATAATATACATGATATCTACATATTTTGTATATCCTTGTTGATTATTTAAGGTAGTTCCATGCATTCCTAAGCTAGAACTCATTCGCTTCTATCAATAATTTAGCTAAAATACGTAAATTATCGATATCTCGAAAACAGGAGCCGATCGGATTTCGATTCGAACGGATTTGAGATGTACATTCATGCTCGAATACCGCCCTATATATATATATATATATATATATATATATATATATATATATATATATATATATATATATATATATATATATGTACTAGGGGACTACGCCTCCTGTGGGCTTCGCGCGCCAATTCCACTTTATATCACCCAAAGAATAATATATTAATGTTTTATAAAGGAACGTTTTTCCCGCACCTCCTGGACCATGAATGCACCACATAACACCCAATATTGCAGGAATGTCGTAGAAATATTTCAACGTTGCTGTGATATTGCGGATAAGTTGATATATTGCAGCTACGTTTCTGTGATATTCCAGTATGATTTTCAAGACTGCAGTATTGCAGCAATCTTTCTATAATATTACATTACATTACGATATATCACATTGTAATATTGCAGTGATATTTTTATAACACTCCGCGATGATAAATTATAATGCAAGATTGCTGCAATAGTTCTACAATATTACATTGTAATAAACCACATCGTAATACACCTAGTACATTACTGCAATATAGTTAAGTAACATATCACGTTGCAATACTACATCAATATTATGACAAGTTTACAGGATGACATTTCTCGATGTATGTCACATTAATACTGCCAAAATATTTCTACAATATTTCACTGTGACAGATCACATTGAAATGTACTCGAAATATCCTGTAATATTGTTATGTGACATATCGCATGGAAATATTATAGTAGTATTCCTGCAAGTTTACATTGTACTCTGTAATATTATTATATGACGAATTATTTTAAGATATTACAGCTATATTCCTGCAAGATTGCAGAATCACATTCCTTAATGTATTTCAAATTAATGCTGTGTAAATATTTCTACTATATCATATGACAATAAATCAGTCATCATTTTTTTAACAAAATATTTTAATTTTATCGTTTTATTTTGCCAGAAATCGTGTCTATAACTGTAAAATATTTTAATAATGTAGTTAGTCAAGGTTTATGTAAATAAAAATCGGGGGAAATCGATTATTCTCATTGTACATTATTTGAGAATCAATCTTCTCAAGATCGCCGCGAGATAGCGCTTTGACGTTTTCTTGCAAGTGCTAAGATTCGTAGTCAGCTACTATATAAGGACTGTTTGAACATTACGATAATGTGTGTCGTCTCGAAGCTGCTGCTTACGACCGGTTATTGACAGGCATTTATTACATGTATATGTACTAATAATTGTACTAACGTTACGGCAAAATAAAAATAATAAAATATGAAAAAAAATGAAAAAAATGTTATTCAAATTTATCCGCATATATAATTCTTATGTTCACCAAATACTATGAGAAACTGCACTTTGTTGACTAATAAACATAATTTAGTAACTGAAATTTGTGTACGTTTCAACGTTAGATACTTCTGAGAAATGAATAGCATGTTTTTCAAAGTGATCATTAATCTGTCAAAATGCATTTGTCGAAATGATGATTTTTTATATTCTACTTTTTAAGAGGGTTGCTTGAAGAAAAAACCATTAGATGCATACTTGTTGTTCAGAAATTTGCATGAAAATATTGATAATACATGCTATTATCAGTTGATAATAAATGCTATTATCAATATTTTCATGCAAATTTTTGAACAACAAGTATGCATCTAATGGTTTTTTCTTCAAGCAACCCTCTTAAAAAGTAGAATATAAAAAATCATCATTTCGACAAATGCATTTTGACAGATTAATGATCACTTTGAAAAACATGCTATTCATTTCTCAGAAGTATCTAACGTTGAAACGTACACAAATTTCAGTTACTAAATTATGTTTATTAGTCAACAAAGTGCAGTTTCTCATAGTATTTGGTGAACATAAGAATTATATATGCGGATAAATTTGAATAACATTTTTTTCGTTTTTTTTCATATTTTATTATTTTTATTTTGCCGTAACGTTAGTACAATTATTAGTACATATACATGTAATAAATGCCTGTCAATAACCGGTCGTAAGCAGCAGCTTCGAGACGACACACATTATCGTAATGTTCAAACAGTCCTTATATAGTAGCTGACTACGAATCTTAGCACTTGCAAGAAAACGTCAAAGCGCTATCTCGCGGCGATCTTGAGAAGATTGATTCTCAAATAATGTACAATGAGAATAATCGATTTCCCCCGATTTTTATTTACATAAACCTTGACTAACTACATTATTAAAATATTTTACAGTTATAGACACGATTTCTGGCAAAATAAAACGATAAAATTAAAATATTTTGTTAAAAAAATGATGACTGATTTATTGTCATATGATATAGTAGAAATATTTACACAGCATTAATTTGAAATACATTAAGGAATGTGATTCTGCAATCTTGCAGGAATATAGCTGTAATATCTTAAAGTAATTCGTCATATAATAATATTACAGAGTACAATGTAAACTTGCAGGAATACTACTATAATATTTCCATGCGATATGTCACATAACAATATTACAGGATATTTCGAGTACATTTCAATGTGATCTGTCACAGTGAAATATTGTAGAAATATTTTGGCAGTATTAATGTGACATACATCGAGAAATGTCATCCTGTAAACTTGTCATAATATTGATGTAGTATTGCAACGTGATATGTTACTTAACTATATTGCAGTAATGTACTAGGTGTATTACGATGTGGTTTATTACAATGTAATATTGTAGAACTATTGCAGCAATCTTGCATTATAATTTATCATCGCGGAGTGTTATAAAAATATCACTGCAATATTACAATGTGATATATCGTAATGTAATGTAATATTATAGAAAGATTGCTGCAATACTGCAGTCTTGAAAATCATACTGGAATATCACAGAAACGTAGCTGCAATATATCAACTTATCCGCAATATCACAGCAACGTTGAAATATTTCTACGACATTCCTGCAATATTGGGTGTTATGTGGTGCATTCATGGTCCAGGAGGTGCGGGAAAAACGTTCCTTTATAAAACATTAATATATTATTCTTTGGGTGATATAAAGTGGAATTGGCGCGCGAAGCCCACAGGAGGCGTAGTCCCCTAGTACATATATATATATATATATATATATATATATATAGGGCGGTATTCGAGCATGAATGTACATCTCAAATCCGTTCGAATCGAAATCCGATCGGCTCCTGTTTTCGAGATATCGATAATTTACGTATTTTAGCTAAATTATTGATAGAAGCGAATGAGTTCTAGCTTAGGAATGCATGGAACTACCTTAAATAATCAACAAGGATATACAAAATATGTAGATATCATGTATATTATATATATTTATGATATGTTGTATATATATGGGTGACTCTCTGGGAAATCGAGATCATACAAATTTATTTTTCTTTAATTTCAGAAAAAAAAATTCTGTTAGTATGCGGAATGTTTGTAAATTTTTTCATATTATTTTAAGCCCATATGTTTCAAGTTGTTAGGAGCTAAATATGACCATATTTCCATATATACATGTACAAATAATTCTCTGAGAAATCGAGAACAAAAAAGAAGGAAAAATTTATTTTGGCAAAAATGTTCCTTTTAGTATTTAAAATAGTCGTGAATTTTTTCATATTTTTTTTAGCTTACATATTTAAAGTTTTTTGAAGCTAAATATGACTTTATTGATAAAATGTGCATTTTAATAATTTTTTTAGCAATATTTCATGTTTTTTTTTTTTTCTATAAATATTAAACTTCTGTTATTTTTGACTGTGGCAGTTACTTTTGTACTGAGAAAAGCTATCTTCATGATTTTTGGTGTAATGGTTCGTGTGATTAAACTCACTTTTTTCAGAATTTTAAGTTTGAAAATAAATTTAATTAATCGGAAGGGGCATTAAAAGGTTTTAGAACCATTTTTTATGCAAAATTCAGAAAATTTGCTAAAAAATTCCTTGTTGCTATTTTTTAAAGAGATTTAATTTTGTTGAATAAATGGAGGTTGAAATTTGCTAAACAATCTAAACCAAGACTTCATGCTCATATTTATCCTCGATCAACTTTGAACTTAAGTGTTTCAAAAATCTGAAAAAATTTACATAAATTCTACATACTAAGAGAAACATTTTTACCAAAGATATTAAAAAAATGTTATATATATATATATATATATATATATATATATATATATATATATATATATATATATATATATATATATATATATATATATATATATAATATACATATATAATATATAATTTAAATAAGAAGTCATATTTAGGCTGGTACATTGGATGTGTAAGTGTATTATATTCATAATACGTACTTTTCCACAACTTGTAATTTTGTTCAGAAAGTTATTATCAACGAAAAAAATCATATTTCTTTATATATTTCCTGAAGAAAATTGAACGACAGCCTTTTTTAGTTTTGTAATATAAGTAGGATCCTGAATAGAGTTGCTTTTGTTCCTTTCCCAAAGTTTCAAAAATTTTCTGTGCACTGATCCGCCAGCCTGCTCAGATCATAATCCTAGCCCATCATCATTGTCCCAATATGCAAGGCAGTCTTTTAAGTGCTTCACGGTTCAAGCAGTAGCGCATGCATGCTATATACCTTTACCTACTTTCTGAAAGCAAGTTTTGCAAATTTCAAATGAACTCCTTGAATCCTTTATACTTTTTTCGGTTTCTCTGACCAGATTCTTTTTTGTGTCATCCAGACCGTTAGATTCATCAATACAAATGGAAACATTCAGTATGTTTCCTTTACCTTTTTTTTTACTTTTGATGCTGATATCGTAGAGCGAGCTGTTATGCACACGTAACAATTACACTCATCAGAAGTTCTAGTTTTTTTAGGCAAAATTACATCTTCATAGTTTGGCATACTCTTTAAAGGTATTTTTTTCGAAAAATTTTTTTCTCGTTCACAAAGTGCAAGACGACAAGAGACGCAAATACTTAATGGAAACTTCGAATTAGATAGATCAAAACAGTCCTTCATGAGACTTAGTTATCAAAAAATCTTGTGATGTTTTTCTTTTGAAACTTATTTTTCTACCACATGACGCACACATTTTCATTCTATTCTCCTCGTGAATACACTTATGATCCATTTTAGAATGAATGGATTCATAATTTTTTACTGGAAGAGAAGATGCCATATTTATCCGTTAGTCTGCCACTCAAACGTGACCTCTAACACGGAAAATATCAAAACTATCCAAAACGCAACCAAGAAGCATCCAAAATCTGATCGTCTTATATGACAAAATCATCTCTATTATCATAGAAGAAAGCACGCAGCCACCTAGCGGTGAGAATCGAAGGTATACATTTTTATATGGAAATTTAGTGTAACCCGAAAATTTATAATTTATGTAATATAAATTTATAACACGATAAAGTTTAGATTTAGCTATATATATATATATATATATATATATATATATATATATATATATATATATATATATATATATATATATATATATATATATATGTAGATATATACACACAAAACTAATCTTCACCTCCTTGAAAATTATCTGAGGGAATATTCAGTTACCCCCGAACCCTGTATATATGTATACGTGTGTACATACATATATGGCGGTTATGAAAATGGCTGCTGAAACTCGTCTGATTAGTAGATGAATGACATCATTTCTTGGAAACGAATTATCTGAAAGCAAAAAACAAAACGGTTTCATGTTCTGTATCGAATTGGCTATGGCCTCAAGCAGAATGAAACATTTTCAATAAAAAAAAACAAAATGGCGGACTTTTAAAAAATGAAAAAATTCAAAAGTCCGCCCCATTTGTTTTTTTTCATTGAAAATGTTTCATTCTGCTTGAGGCCATAGCCAATTCGATACAGAACATGAAACCGTTTTGTTTTTTGCTTTCAGATAATTCGTTTCCAAGAAATGATGTCATTCATCTACTAATCAGACGAGTTTCAGCAGCCATTTTCATAACCGCCATTTTGAACAAAAAAAATAAAATTTTTCAAGTAATTTAATATATGTGCTTTTATATGTAAAAAAAATTGATTACTCAACATGTTTTGTACTATGAATAAAATTTATTGAAAAAAATCACGTTTTTTGGAGTAACCTGGCCTTAAATGTACCCGGAAACTTGATCCTACGGGTCACAATTTATAGCCATTATCAATTCATTTTATTTGTTTGGATAACATTCTCTTTTATTATTATTTTTCAGAAAACAAAACAATTTTTTGAGAAAAATATTAATACAAATGATTGCTTTTAAAAGGAAGAATTTGTGTCAATTCATAAAAATATTTGTTTAGGGTCTAAAGGTGCAATTTTCCAGTGGGCAAACTACGGCGGAATCGCCCAAAACACAAGGGCGTCTTTCTCTATTTGGAGAAAACTATTAGTCCCAGTGTACGTTATAATTCTTCGTATTAAGGCAGGACTCTGTTGAATTTTTACAAAAATATCAAAGATAATTTTATTGAATTTTCTTAATCTTTGTAATTGTAAGAATGTTTTAAAATCTGTCAGATGTCTGAACTCGATATCTTAACTAAGTTATACGCATTTTAGTAAAACAACTTACATTAAATCACATTCAGAATTAAAACTTTAAACGTGTTTTTCTCGCAACTAATTTTCCTACCTTTAAAAAGTGTCTTGCGCATGAAATTTTCGTGAATGTTTTTGAAACTTTCATAAAATGTACCCTAGTATATTTAGAACATAAACTGTTGATTACATTTAAATTTTCTTCTTCTTATCTCATTTTATCCATTTGTCATCATTAAAATACATGATTTCTGTAGTATTTTCATAAGTCAAATGAAAACTAAATTGTTTGAAGGAAGTAGAAGACAATTTTTTAAGTTCTAACAATTTCTTTTGCAGGCCAAATAAGGAGGTTACTCAATTTTTTTCAGAGCTTTTTGTCAAAATACTATGCGCAAGTGCCATTTAAAAAAATGGTCATTTCCGATTAAAGAAATCGTACTTTATCAATATCTGTGAAAATAATTGATATCTTGAGCTAAACATTGATACAAAACGTAAGATATCATCCTACATAATCCTTTAAAATTTTAGCTCATAAGACTGAACAATAGAAAAAAAATGTCATTTCACCATAGTCCTTAATACAACGTATGTGATGTGTTATTATTATATATTCATATTTTTATGTTTTGCTTCCAAAGTGAAAGCTTGGGCATAGTAATATAAAGAGTTTTGCTAATAATATGTTAGAAACATGTTTTTAGACATTAGCAATCAAAATACACTGTTTTTAGAAAATGTCCGTATGAATGTGTGTGTACGTGTATGTGTGCGTGCGTGCGTGTGTGTGCCTTGTGTGTCTGTGTGTGTGTGCGTGTGTGTGCCTTGTGTGTCTGTGTGTGTGTGCGTGTGTGTGCCTTGTGTGTCTGTGTATGTGTGCGTGTGTGTGCGTGTGTGTGAGTGTGTGTGTTTGTGTGTGTGTGTGTGAATGTGTGTGTGTGTGCGTATGTGTATGTATGAAGGTGTGTGTGTGTATGTATACATCGATATTTCGAGTAAGCAAAATACGGCACGGTAAAATTTAATGTTCCAGAGCTCATTTCTAGTTTTAGGATTAGTTCTTGTTTTTTTAACGGTTTTTCGATTTTTCAGTTTTAGTTTTTCGGATTCTTTGACACCTTAGAAATAATATATTTGATTCAGCGATAATACATTTGAAAGAGCATAAAATTACCTATCTTTTCCGTCCCGAAATTTTAAATAAGCTATATTTCTTGATTTATTATATACGAAAACGTAATTTTTTATTCAAACGGTGATATCTGTGAAATAGAAGAAGAAAAATTTAAAAGAAAAATTGAGATGATTAGGAATATGAAGAAAATTATTCAGTATAATTTTTGAGTCTTGACGTTTTTATTTGGTCGAGAAAAAAAATTTGGAATAGAAAAACGATATTATTGTAGTCACGATAACTGGAGTAGATCGGCAGCATTTGATTTTAAACATTCCAAAAAGGTATCATTTTACTATCTTTTGGATGAATTCTTTGTCCAGATCATAACGACCTTTATATTCCTATATTTGAAGTTACGTATTTTAAAAAAAAAAAATTATCGTTTATACGGCTCATTTTTTAGTTTTTTAATGAAGATTTGAAATTAAAAAGAAATTTGAATATTTGTCGATTCGTTTTTCTTTTATAACAATTTTTCTATTTTACGATTTTCTGAAATCAATCAGGTAAATTATTTCTATATGACACCATTAACACTAACAATAAACTTTACAATTTAAGTCTCAGATTAATTAAAAGATATTTATTTCAAGCACATGTTAAAAAAACAGGTTTTTTACCCAAAACCCGTAAATAATTAATCGGCATCTTTTTTATGATATTAATTAAAAAAGAGATATAGCATTTGAAAATAATTTATTAAAACAAAAAATTTGATATTGGAAAACTTTCTTTAATGTGAGGAAGCTAAGTGCCAATGAATTGGCAACAGATTTTTTTTCGTTACACATAAATCTAAAAAAATCATTTCTAAGTAGATCAAAGTAATCAAAGATTAAACTACGAATTCCTTAAATAAAAGTTAACAAAAGTCCGAAAAATAAACATCGAAAACATTAAGATCTTAATAAATGGAGCTCTACCGTTTTCTGATGCACGAATCAATTTTTATATTGGCTTACTTAGATTCTGTAAAGTTTCCAATGAAAGTAATGCTTTACGACTAGTGTTAGATGTTAATTTTTTAATTTCTCTATACCCCAAAACAAAAAACAATTCACCTGATTCTTTGTTATTCTAAAAGTACATATGTCAATTAGATATGATTATTAATTTAGGGAAAAATACGATTTTTATGGCGATTTATTATTAATTTGTTAAATTAAACTACATTGTTGTTTTCTCAAAGAAAAAGCTTTGTATAACGATGAAAATTTTTGGATCATTCGAATTATTCCTTCTGAAATTCTTCAAATAGGTAGCTTTTTACTATTTCTTGGCTAAGTGCTTTGTCCAGATCATGAGAACTTTTATTCTTTAAGATATTCAAGGTTATATTATCTTTTTGATCAAGTATTTAAATCAAAAAGAATTTTCAAGATTCATCGAATCATTTTTGTTTTATAACGTTTAATCATTTCTTATAATATTTTATTTTGCAAAAAAATTTTATCGCTGATTTCTTGCGAATTCCGCGATAATTTTTTACCAATTACAGTTCATCTTTTCAACGAAGATTTAAAATCAAGAAAATTTTTTAATATTTATCGATTTGTTTTTTTTATAAGGTTTTTCATTTTTATGATATTCATGTTTTTTAAAAAACTATTTAATTATAAAATTATACAAATTAAAATTAAATTTCTAATAAAACCCTTTTGTTTCTCTATTAAAATTTACTTTTGAATGAATCAACATAAATTATATCTTAATTAAAAATAATTTCTTTTACTAATAAAATAAAATAAAATAAACATTATCAACTTCGCTTTTACCTGTTTATGAACAAATGAAAACGAAACTACGAAATCTGCAACAATATTTTAGAACTTCTCATCTATTTTACAATCCTTAACTTTCAATAATTATGGAAAATCTCTCCATAACAGAGTTACATCACTATCATTGGGTACTATGGCACCTAGAAAGCCTAAATAATAAAATTATTACTCCCGAATAATTTATCGAAGCAATTCAGTCTACAATCATTCACTTCTGTTGCAATCTTAAACCAATTCTTTTGAAGAAAATTTTAGGCTGTGTACAAGGACACACATATTATGCAATAAGAAAGTTGAGAATAGATATTCTAGAAGATTTTGTTGACTATTTCGAGGAGTGTTTTATGAACCCTAATATTTTCGGCATTTTTTTTCAGTTATAGAACAAAGTCACAGGTATCAAGATGAATGTATAAGTTACTATTATTGGAGACTCGATAAAATTGTTACTGATGCCACATTCAGTTTGAAAAATCCTACCAGTATTCATGCCAAAATTCTATCATACCAACTAAATATTGTTGCTCGCGTCACTTTCGTACAAGAATTTCCTGAAGATCTTTATCACGATGTCTCCCAATCTGCGCCAGAAACTCTGCAGAATGCTTACGATATAGTCACTAATATTATAATTTTACCATATGTATATAAATATATTACAAGCCCCCCTGATTGTTGTCAAAACGATGATAGTGCATCCCCCTCCGAATACGATACGCACACTCAACATAATAAACGTCTGTATGAAAATGGTTCTGTGAAATAATTTAGAATAAATTACGGAGTGCAAAATCTAGAAGTTATAGAACTAGAGTTAATAGAAAAATCGCATAACGAATTGCAATCTTCCGTGGATTACATCACTATGGAAATATTTAGAGCCTCTATATACTATCGAGCCTAATCTACGCAGTTACCATATCAAACCTCGTAACACAATTTATTATGATTCATTCAAACATAAGCAGTCGCGTGCACTCGATTCTAACTCAGATGATAATTCAATATTTCCATCCATTAAATCGTTTCAAACCGAGTTCGATATTAGTCAAACACCCAGAAAATCCATCACTGATCTACCCGAAATGCCTCAGACTTCCGAATCCTTAAGAAAATACCTTAAATTTCAAAAATATCTCTAGGAGAATTTCTACCCCAACCCCTTTGCAGCCCTTGCGTATAGAAAGGATACAACACTCACACAAAATTTCGTCTTTCAGAATTTTATCCAAATTTCAAGGAGTTAAAAATTCCAATCGATCTCTAAAATCCGAGAAGAAAAACAACCTATTTAACACCTCTTTTATCATCAGTAAAGAAAGTAATGCCGCCCTTGAGAAGAATATATTTCTGACGAGAGTAGAATTATATTTCAAAAATCTTTCTATGAAACTTTCAGAAATTAATCACAAATTACATCGTTTCAACAATAAAAAATTTATGTTTATCCAAGATTTATCCGAAAATTTTACACTTGTTTCATTCGAGAGAAGTAAATCTTCGGACTTGCGAATAGCTGACTTTACAAATTCTTTAATAAATAAACACTTGACTGATTGTCAAAAAGGAGCACCCCTTGCACAATGCTATCCGGATAGTGTCCATATTCGTCTCAGCAAAACTTAATTTTTAACTATCAGTTCGATGTGATAAGTTTGACAACATTTTCAGAACCGTCTTCAACACCAAAAATATCTGAACCTCTCTTTTTATGCGCAATAAAAATTCAAAAATCCAGTAAAGATACTAAAAGTATAAGGTTTCAAAAGTTCACCTTTATTTTAAATTTACCAATCAGTGAACTACATTCTCATCACACAGACCGAAATATATCTACTTTTAATCAATTACAGTTTGAAAATCGTATGATTTTATGTTACAAAAAGGAAAGGACCTGCGATTTGAGGATAATACATTTCTCGAAAGATATACTCCATGTAAACAATCTAAAACAAACACATCTTTATTTAAGTGATTTTCAAAAGTTTCTGTTAATAATAAAAATATCTATCAAAGCAGAAAAATATAAATCACTAAAATCGCAATTTATCATATATTTTGGTAATTAAAATTTGCTTAATCTTACTTATATAGTAAGATTATTATATGTATATATGTATTTAATAAATTTATAATGTTTGCTCATTATATAGTGATCGTTTTGCATTAAATAAGTAAGATATATATATATATATATATATATATATATATATATATATATATATATCACCTGCAATTCTGCAGTTTACACGGAATCATACAAGTTTTAAAAAATCGTAAATTATGTACTGAAGATAGCTGATTGTAAGTCTTCAAATCCCGATCAAAACGCTATCCATTCGAAAGATTCAGAAGAAGATTTCGATTGGACAGGCGGCAATGTCCCTATAAAATTCAGAAAAAGACCTGCTAACTCGGGCCTAGTCAGCCCCAAAAGAGAACCAATCTCCCATCCAGACATTAGCGATTGGAATTGGCAGCAATTCTCCACTTTCCACCAAGTCGACAGCAAAGAAGAGACCGATCCAGAGACCTCTACCACCTGCCAGCCGCTCGCTCACGAGCGCTCTCCGCCACGAGACGCTGGACGCTCTCCGCCGTGCGACACTGAGTACTCTCCACCTCTAGACGCAGAGTGCTCTGCACAGTATGCCTCCGAGCACTTGGCGCCGCCCGACACCGTGCGCTCTCCGCAACGAAACACTGAGCGCCTCCCGTCGCTCATATCTGCTGATATACACCCAAATGTGTCCACCAATGTCGACACATCTCAGTTCCAAACATCAATTCTCACAGAGATAATTGAGGTCTCCGAACGGAAAAGGGCGCATAGCCCGATATCGCCGGATAAGTATTGTCCGACTAGTACATTTTGAACATCGCTTCAAATCAATTTTTTTAATTGATATATAAGGATAATACTATTGCGCAACTTTTTGTACTAAAACTAAATTTTTAGTTATTTAAGTTTCTTAATAAGAAGTAAAAAACGTCATTTTTAAAACAAAAAAAAATATTTCACATTTTTCTCTTCAACTAGACATAACTTTCTCAAATATGAATTTTGATCAATGAAACTTTTACATAATAATCTTTAGGGTGTTCTACTAGGTATCATACCTGAAAAGAGTACAAAAAGATACTTTGGAAGAAAGTTGCGAATTTTTAAATACATTTCGTCAAAATCGTAAATTGATTCTTTCAATCGCAAAAGTTGTGTTACAAATTTTCGAATTATTAAGTTTTATTTATACTAAAATCTTTATTATAAGTCGTAGAAATTTTTGGAAAGTTTCAAGTTTCAACTAATAATCGTTAAAACGTACTGGCAATTTTTGGGTCAGTGTGATACTGCGCGCGTGGCGGGATCGTGTTAACATTCACAGTGGCTGTTCACGCGGAGTCACGCTGACAGAGAAATTGCCAGTACTTTTTAAGGATAATGAGTTGGGATTTAAAACTTTTCAAAAAACTTCTATGTCTCGTATTGAAGGTTTTAGTATAGCTAAAAGTTAATAACCCCCTTATTAATAACATTAACAATTAACAAAAATAACAGAACAAAAGATGACACAACACCATAAATAACAGCAGAGACCCTACATATATATATGAAAATTTCATTGGAACGTCTCCATCGGAATCAGTAACCTGTTCACCACCAACGTATCCACTTCGTGTAAAAACAGTGAATTTAAATTCCTCGCATCTCGTCCAGCTCCTGAAACCCCTCATGATACTGAAGCCAGATATTTATTTTTATCTCTCTTTGCCAAAACATAATACTAACAAAATAAGCGTAAATACTTACATCCACGCGTTCATAGCGCAAGTAACACCTTGAGCCATAGTAATAACGAACAATCTCTTGCACCGTAACACGAAAGAAATTTTGTCAAATTTATAGCCAATACACTTGTACTTTAGTTGTGAAATTAGACATAAAATGAATCCTACATTTAGAACTATTTTTCCAAATATTCATTAATTAACTAACTACTTATAATTATGGAAAAGGTTAAACGACGTTTTTGCATTAAGCATACCGATAAACGTATCTTACTTGGTAAATATATCCGATTCTTCGAGAAATTGTTATAAATAAATTATATTACTTAAATAATTAGTTGTTAAAATGTTTTAAAATTTATGCAAAAAGTCCTTACAGCCTTATTGTAAAATTATAAGAAACAACAAAACGTCTCAAACCATACCAAAAAAATATAAGACAATAAACAAAAAAAATTTACTAACATAAATTCTTTTTAGATATATATATAGCGCCATACAATTTTTCAGACTGTAAGTTTTTGAGTTATTGAGCAATAAACAATGGATTGTTACTAATCAGATTCGAAAATTTTACCCTCCTACGAATTAGTCATAAAATTCAGAAGTAAAAACTGTTGGTAATTTAATAATGTTTACCTACAATTGTTAATATTTAAATTTTTTTCTAGCTAACATTATATAACCAATGTCATAAATAGTAATAAAACATAATATCATATACACAAACCATTTAGTAAAATTTCGCTGTATATGAGGACCAGCGAATCGCTCAGCAGAGAGTGCTCGCATGTACGCCACAGCTCGCAACTCAGGTGAGAGCGCTCGATTCTCTGATCGCCAACAGCATTCGAAGGAGATCGAACGGCCCGAGCAACAACAGCCCCGTGCAAGTGACCGAGCGCTGAAGCCGACACCACGCCACCGCGCATGCAGCTAAGCGTGCTGGCCGAAGTTGCTACGGCGCTCGACAGAGAGAGAGAGAGAGAGAGAGAGAGAGAGAGAGAGAGAGAGAGAGAGAGAGAGAGAGAGAGAGAGAGAGAGAGAGAGAGAGAGAGAGAGAGAGACTTGGACCTTCGGGTATAACCACATCTGGCACTATTAAGAATACAAAGTGATACAGTAATTTCTTTCTATCGGGGTAAAGAGAATATCAATATAAAACGCAACATAGTATATCATACATTGATCATAAAATCAGCTACCGCAGAATAGATATAAGCATAATTTGACGGCGTTATAGTAGAGGACAAGAGGCAGCACTGACAGTCTACGCGGTAGCACATAAGTTAGCGCATTGAAAATACCTGTCTGTGCTGCGTAGTAAAGGTAGTCTTAGGGCTAAAGTAACTCTAAATTTTAAGTAGAACTAAAATAACGAATAGCCATTTATTTAAGAGGGCAGGTCTGGGTTAAACCAATCATTCCGAAGATTTGTATGCTTTTAATACGCAATAATATCTTAAATTTTACACGATTCTAGGAAACACGATGAATGAAATATTTTTTCGGCCACTATTCCACTCCTTTTATTATATATTACAAAATGCGCGTAGCAATTTTTCGTTAAAATTATTTTAATTTTTTTTTCTGAAATCAAGCGACTTTTTTAAACTTCTTTTTATTATTTAAAAAAAATGTATTGGATATACAAAAATGCATAATAAAAAGAATTGTAACGATAAATTGATACACTCATTTTGTAATATATGTAACAAAAAGTGGAATAATGGTCGAACAAAATGTTTCATTCATCATGTTCCCTAGATCGGCCCTTACTCATATTAAAAATAGATCTTGTTGATAAAAAATTGATACTGATAATGCGATTAGAGTACGAGCAGATGTAGAAGAGCATGCACGAGGTAGCGGGAAGTACACGTTAAATCATTTAATTTGTAACCGGTTGTTTTAAAAGATTCCCAGAGGGACGGACGTGACAATGAATAAAAAATGTTGCATACGAAACGTTGCAATGGGCGCCATTTTGATATAAGAATTACACAGGTTTACAAAATAAAAAAAGTTGAGGACTATTTGACCGGGCCACATCACTCTTATGTATTTCGATACGCTGAATACGAATCCGAGGTCCGTTAACCTCTATCACGTCAAGTTCAAGGTCATTTGAAGGTCGAATGTGTTTATTGCAACGAAAATGAAAATCTGACCACGGATTCGGGAAGGGCGGTAAATTTTACGTTCAAATACATATTTTTGATTTTTTTCAACATGACGCTTGGAGGTCACCTGAAAGTCAAACAAGTGATATATAGGCCAAATTTCCTTTCGATTCTTTTGAACCGGCATTTCAGATGTCCTATATGCTTCAATCATATACAATCATATATTTTTGTACCCCTAGTGCAAACATGGGATACATTTATACCCATCGAGTTATGGTCAAGGTCATTTCAAGGTCAATTCGTTCATTTTGCAAAAAAGAAATATAACCTTGAAACGTGAAACCTTATTTCCTCAACCTTCAAGCCCTGTAACACCTGCACGGCTATGAGTCCAGACCTTTACTTCCGAATTCCTTAGTCCTCGAGCGCGTAACCTTTGTACGCTATAGTCCCGACCCTCTGAACCCCGATTTCCTGAACCCTCGAGCACGTAACCTTTCTACGCTGTAACCCCGACCCATTCACCCCAATTTTCTCAACCCTATAGCATCTATTCCTGGCACACTGTCACCCAGATCTCCCACACCCTAATTTCCTTAACCCCCAAGAACAAAATCCTACCACGCTGTAAACCCGAACCACCGCACCCCACTTTCGTTATTCCTCGAGCCCTGTAAACTGCGAAACTGTAACCCCAGACTTTTAATCTGGATTTCCTTAACCCTCTAGTCCCGTCCAAGACTGTTAGATTGGACTCCTCAGTAAGGATCCAACAGTCCTGCTTAGACGCCTGGCTACTCGATGTGCAGTAGGTAGGCTAATGATTCTTTCCCTTGTGAAAAAGTAAGCCCTATACTGTCAATATTTTCAATCGTATCAGACGGTTTGTAACATTCTCAATGTCTTTGAATCACAATTCCAGATCATTAAACTTTCCAAAGTCATTTAGAGGTAAATTTGAGAAAAACATAGGAAAATTTCTGGTAATAAATGTATCACTCTTTAATATAAGCGCGCTTTTTTGTGCGGTCTGTATGTTTCATGAAATGTTCTTTTCAGCGCCTTTCTTTTGTATTTGACTACGGTATCCCTCTTGAGATTTCAGCAGTAATCCGACATCATATTGACATCCCAAAATCCTTGGTAACGTCTTTCCATTTCTTTAATATCTTGGTGAAATCTTTCACCTTGCTCTTCACTATAATCTCCAAGATTTTCTGGAAATTTGTCCAAATGAGAATCTAAAAAGTGGAGCTTTAGACTCATCAGGCATCCAAGAGCTTTGTAGTTGACGACCAAGTCCCTAACTACTTGTTTATAATTTGGATCTTTGTTGTTGCCTAAAAATTTTGTGCAAACGTCGACAAAGCTTTGCCAAGCTTTCTGTTCAACCACCGACATTTTCTTCGGGAATTCTAGATCTTTAATCAATTCTCTTATTTGAGGTCCATCAAAAACTCCTTCCTTAATTTTTGCTTCTGTTAACTTTGGGAACCTCACAAGGAGATATTGAAAGGCTGTACTATTTGTATTCTTCAAAGCCTTCACTGGCTGTTTGATTAAGCCTAATTTTATATGAAGAGGAGGCAGTATTATATTAGCCAGATCTACCAACTTATCATTTATAATATTCTTCTGCCCTAGAACAAAGTTATTCCTTGCCGGCCACTCCTTTTTCCTGTAATGATCGTCACGAGCTCTGCTATCCCATTCACATAGAAAACATGGGAGTTTTGTAAAACCACTTTGTTGTCCCAAAACGATTGTGACAACTTTCAAATCCGTGCAGATTTTCCATTGATATGTCCCGTAATTGATTTTATTAAGTAAAAGTTCCATATTTACATAATTTTCATCCATTGTCGTTGAGTGAGCCAATGGAACAGAGGCTAGTTTATTCCCATTGTTCAGTAACACAGCTTTGAGGCTTCTTTTAGAAGAATCGATGAATAACCGCCATTCTTTAGGATCATGTTCAACTCCGAATTCGCTAAACAACCCATCTATATCATCGCAATATACCAAAGAATCATCTTGAATGAAGTATTTTCGAAAAGGCTTATCTCTGTTTCTATAGAATGTTACATTTGTTTTCCTATGCACTCATCCTTTCTCTTTAAGTCGTGATGCTAGTAGTTCAGATTGCGCCTTAGATAGCCCTAAATCTCTTACCAAATCGTTGAGTTGAGTTCACTCTGATCAAACTTTGAAGGGGTTTTAGAGTAACCTATTGTACTGAAATCAGAATCAGTTTCGTCGTCATCTTCTTCGTTACTGTCTTCGCCATCTACTTCATCATCTTCTTCGACATCGTCCTCTTCTTTATCTCCTTTTTCATTTTCATCACCCGTGTTACTGTAGGATTCTGGAAGGATTTCGTCACTTACATCGATTTCCATTGCTTCAACGTTATCATGACTGGTATCACTTACTAAAATTGGCATTGTAACGGACGAAGTTGTTTCGTAAACTAATGATTTACTGGTTTTTGAATTGATTCCGAATTTGATGTTTATACAGGAATAGCAATCACTGACGTGATTTTGAGGTGCACGCCAAATCATAGGCGAAGAGAAAACCATTCGTCGCGTTCCACTTTTCCAACGTCTTAAACGCGAATCACAAACTCGACAGATGAGTTTCGGGACCCATGATTGATTCAAAACAATATCAGTGATGTTAAAATACTCTACGTAAGTCTCTCGAATTTTTCCAGAAAAAGAAATAAGGTTTTTAGTGATATTATATTTTCCGCACATAACACAGAAATTTTTTGAGCATTGGTCCATTTTTATAATAGATGATAAATCAAGTTTTATTTTGGAAGAAACAACTCAGTAACCACTGAAATAAGAGCTGCTGCACCGGATATCCAACTATCCTAAAAAGGACTGTTGGAGAGAACCGATGCTGCACGGAATATCCAACTATCCTAAGAAGGACTGTTGGAGAGAACCGATGCTGCACGGGATATCCAACTATCCTGAGAAGGACTGTTAGAGAGAACCGATGCTGCACGGGATATCCAACTATCCTGAGAAGGACTGTTGGAGAGAACCGATGTTGCACGGGATATCCAACTATCCTGAGAAGGACTGTTGGAGAGAACCGATGCTGCACGGGATATCCAACTATTTTTTTTCGGATCGGGGTTTTAGAGTATTAGGGATTTGAGATCGGGGATGTAGAGGAGCAGAGTTCCGGTATAGAGGCCTAAGGAATTTGGAGTGCAGGAGTTATAAAGTAGCAAGGTTCTGGACTCAAGGGTTAAGGAAACTGGGGTGTGGGGGATGGGGGTTATAGTGTTTTGAGGCCCCGGGTAGGAGGTTTAAGCGATTTGGGATGTAGGGGTTACAGAATAGCAAGGTTCCAGGCATGAGGGTTACGGAAATTGAGGCGTGGGGGTCGTAGTTACAGCGTGGCAGGGTTTTTTGTTCTTGGGGGTTAAGGAAATTAGAGTGTGGGAGATCTGGGTGACAGTGTGCCAGGAATAGATGCTATAGGGTTGAGAAAATTGGGGTGAATGGGTCGGGGTTACAGCGTAGAAAGGTTACGTGCTCGAGGGTTCAGGAAATCGGGGTTCAGAGGGTCGGGACTATAGCGTACAAAGGTTACGCGCTCGAGGACTAAGGAATTCGGAAGTAAAGGTCTGGACTCATAGCCGTGCAGGTGTTACAGGGCTTGAAGGTTAAGGAAATAAGGTTTCACGTTTCAAGGTTATATTTCTTTTTTGCAAAATGAACGAATTGACCTTGAAATGACCTTGACCATAACTCGATGGGTATAAATGTATCCCATGTTTGCACTAGGGGTACAAAAATATATGATTGTATATGATTGAAGCATATAGGACATCTGAAATGCCGGTTCAAAAGAATCGAAAGGAAATTTGGCCTATATATCACTTGTTTGACTTTCAGGTGACCTCCAAGCGTCATGTTGAAAAAAATCAAAAATATGTATTTGAACGTAAAATTTACCGCCCTTCCCGAATCCGTGGTCAGATTTTCATTTTCGTTGCAATAAACACATTCGACCTTCAAATGACCTTGAACTTGACGTGATAGAGGTTAACGGACCTCGGATTCGTATTCAGCGTATCGAAATACATAAGAGTGATCTGGTCCGGTCAAATAGTCCTCAACTTTTTTTATTTTGTAAACCTGTGTTATTGACCAAAGTTATAGTCTATTAAAACCATATTTCATAATAAAATTTTAAAAAGTCGAAGAATTTTCACTTAAACTGACTATAACTTTGGACAATAATTTTTATATACAAATTCCCACACTTATATCATAACTACATGTATTTTGAACATAGTAAAACCTTGAAAACGTCAATTTGATCTCATTGACTCTCTAAACCTTGCCGTAGCCCAAGAAATATAGAGATTTCTTTTATAGCCTATGAAAGGGACCTAATGACATTCAAAATATTTTTTTAGTTATATTTTCATGTAATGTTCAAATTTGCCGAAAAAAAATTCGGTAATATACTATAAGTGACTTATTTTTACCTTAAAATGTATTATCAATTAATTTAAAATTTAAAGGTGTATCTCTCCCCTTAATTAATTACGGTATAATAACAAAATATCAAAAGGAATAAGCATCAATGGTGCTAAACTAATACTAGGATTGACTGACGGGATGCATTTGCAGTAGCTAGTTGAAAGAGTACGCTACAATACAGTATTCAAGCTAGAAACGCAACCGGCCGCACTAGCAGTGCATGAAAAAATAACAGAGAAAGTGAGAACAGTAAAGAGGAATACCAGTGAGGTCTAATCTAAAACTAATCCCTCTTCTACGATTCTTCGCTCCCAATGTAAAAGGTCTCTGTCTTTAAGGATATCGAGAAGGGAATATTTGAAGGACGGAATGAGCGAGGGGTTATAATTGGGTGGGCGAAAAGAGTTAATTACATGAGTAATTAATTAATTAATTGAGTAACCACATCTGAACCGAGGATGGTAAACTTAGAAGCTAAATAAGTCGGATTCTTAAACGCTATAACGACGTACGCTAACGAAGCTATAAAGTATTCACATCTCCTTTTAGCTGAGAGCCATGCGAGGGATAGCCTATGAGGAGTAACATGGCCGAGTCTTGAAATATTGCCGCAGACGAACCTGACACGGACATTAAGCGCGCGCTGCAGTTTGTCAAGTCGCGGGTCTTGTCAAGATCGTCATAAGCAACTCATGAATTGTCGAAGTTCGATAAAACTAAGCTCTCAACTAGATTCTTTTTTATGTTACGAGAAAGTGCGCGTCTGCAGTGCTTGATGACAAGAAGTGCACCATGAACCTTGCGTAGCACCTGGTTTACATGTTTGCTCCAGTCAAGAGTAGGAGTGATCAAGCCGCCAAGACTCTTCATTACACGTCCATATGGAAAGGCTTGACCCTCAATGATAACTTTAAGGGGGTATCCCTATATAGATCGATCAAAAAATCGATTTTTTTATTGCATAAATCGAAAGTACAACATTTCAAAAGTATGCTCTTAAAATTTCAGAGCAAAATTCGAATCCGTTCAGCCGCTATACGTATATTCGCTAACGTTCTTCAGCGCGCGGTACGCCCGGCGCAGGTAGGCAGGTAAGCGTTCGGATACAATGGCTCCCCGCTGAGCTGGGATACTTATGCAATGAAAAGAGCAGATGTTCTCCGATTTATGAGTGTGTTTGTGTGTACCCTAGCAAGAATTTTCGAGTTAATACTATAATAGGACAGGCAGTGTAGAGTATAGGTATAAACTTGTTTTGGAGCGTTGGTTAGCTACAGTCGGCTCAGTTGTACTGTAACTGTTGTGTAGTTTACAGCGCTCTCACAAAATACATCATGACATCTTACCCGAAAGGTCAACATAGCGAAAACTATCGTGCAAGTCGTAGGAAGAGATCTTTTCACGGTAATCAGCATACGACTGAAGAAGGCGAAGTGAAAGGTGTCAGTGCCAGTGCACGAAAATTAGCAGCAGCAACTGCGGATGACATTCCAGTCAATCAATCTCACCGATATCGGATCATCGAATTTGTAACTATTTTCTCGGTACTTTCCGAGATGCTGTGCTGTAAAACTTGCAAAGGAGCTGTGTGAATTTTGAAGAGGCTGGCTTCCGTGGTTTCGGCTGGAAACTTACTGTTTCGTGTAAATGTGGCATGATTACTATACCTTCTGGCCCTCACATAAACAATGGGTTTGAAGTAAATCGTCGTATAGTGTTTGTGATGAGACTTTTAGACATTGGTTTGCAAGGAATAAATTTATTTTCGAATTTGATGGATTTTGGTGAAGGACTTAGTAATACAGCATACGACAGTATATTGGAGCACATTCATCAAGCGACAAAAATTTATTTCAAAATAACAAGTCAAAAGGCTGTCGAGGAAGAGAAAAAATTGAACAAGCAAGCAGAAAAGCCATTACTTGAAATGAAAGTATTCGACGAAGGATCGTGGAAAATATTATATAAGATATTATATAACTGTGGGAAAATTGTCTATTTGATTGTCAAAAGTACGTTCTGCAAAATGTGTCTATCATGCCCTCATAAGAAAAACACTCAAGAATATGTCGATTGGCACGAAAATCATGCTGACGAATGTGCTGCAAATCACGAAGGCTCTGCAGGAAAGATGGAGGTCGACGCCGTTATAGAAATGTTTGAGCGTTCGTTTGATGACTACGGCATACGATACAGCGTTTATATCGGCGACGGCGACTCGAAGACTTTTTCTGCCGTTTTGAAAAGGAATCCTTACGGAGATGAATTCCCGGTGGTAAAATTTGAGTACATTGGCCACGTACAAAAGAGAATGGGAACGCGTCTTCGTAATTTAAAAAAAAATGAAAAATTGGGAGGTAAAGGCAAACTTACCGATGCCCTTATTAAAACGTTAAGTACTTATTACGGACTTGCCATAAGAAGGAACGTGAACTCAAAGCAAGATATGAGAAACGCTATTTTGGCTACATACTATCATATGTGCTCGACTAACGAAACAGCACAGCATCAGTACTGCTCTCCGGGAATCGACAGCTGGTGTGAGTGGCAACAATCGCAGGTAGTCGGAGCCAACGTGTTTGACCATCCCCCAGCTCTTCATCAAGATTTACAAAAGCATTTATTGCCTATTTATGAAGATTTGTTAAGAGAAGATCTGTTGCAAAGGTGCTTGGGGGGACATACCCAAAATGCAAATGAAAGTTTTAATGCTCTTGTATGGCGCTTGGCTCCTAAGCATCTGCACTGTGGTTCAAAAACTGTTGAAACTGCAGCTTGGATTGCTGCTGGATTATTCAATGACGGCTATAAATCTATCCTGAAAACAATGAAGATCCTTGAGTTCACCATTGGAATGCCAACTTACAACCACGCGAAGAAAATGGATGAAAAGCGACTCAAGCGTCAGGAGCTGAAGAGTGCGAGTGCCACTAAAGAAGGCAGATTGGCTAAAAAATCAAGAACTGCTGCTTATAAAGAGGAAGAAGATGACCTCGTCTATGGCCCTGGTATAGCCGATTAAGGAAAAAGTGAAAAAATAATGGTGAGTCTATCAAAAATGCGATTTCAGCTACTGCGAACTTTAAAACGCGTTTTTCTCGAAAAGAAAATTTCTTTATTGTCCGTGTTTGTGTGCACAGTTTCTCGGCGAGTTTTCAACTCATCACAAAAAAACGCCATATTGAAGGTTATTTCATAATCTAGTCGATGAACCTACTTGTTTTTGAAATAAAAATTTATTTAACCACAATTTTGCAATAATAATAAATAAAAAAATTACCGTTTTTTTTCAAAAGTCCACCATTTTGCTATGGAATTTTTTATACTTTTAATTTAGGTAAGTCGACGAGATTTAGACCTAATAATAACAAAAAACTTTTTTTTTTATGTGTCAGAGAGATACGACGACGACAAGTCTGCACACAAAATTGTAGGAAGAAAAGAAAAGTTCATGGTTCATCATTTTTTTATCACTAGCATAAACAAAATAATGTAATAAAAAAAATAAGAAATGCATATTTAATGTTTGAATAATAAACCAAAAAATTTTCAAATAAAAATCTTGTATAGTTTAAAAAAAAAAAAATTCGCAAAGTTTCAGTTTATTTTTACCCATCTATATAGAGATACCCCCTTAAGGATGCGATTAATGTCAAGTTGTGAGTTGTAAAACTGACTTCCAAGCAGCATCACTTTAGTCTTTTTAAGATTTAGTTGAAGTCCGTTTGCAGAGACCCAGGTGGCCACCGCAGAAGCGTCACGGCTGATTTTCAGAAATAACCTCAGAAATTTCAGAGGGAAAAAAGGAATAGTAAATCTGCGTGTTATCTGTAAACATCATATGCTTGAACACGCCGAGGACCGAAGGCAGGTCGTTAATGAAGATGGTAAATAGTAAAGGTCCGAGTACGCTGCCCTGTGGAAGGAAAACAAACACTTGACGGTAAGGTTCCCGCAATTCACAGACTTGAGTTTCTTCAGGAAAAGGACATGAGGTACCTTATCAAATGCTTTAGTAAAATCAAACAGCACTAGGGCAGTAACTTTTCGCTCACGAATTACATGCCATATATCATCGAGTACTCCGTGTAGAGCTGATTGTGTACTATGGCCTTTCCGAAAGTCAGCTTGCCTAGGATTTACAGAAGGTCGTGTTTTTGAAGAAAAGATGAGAGCTGATCATGCATAAGTCGCTCTTGGACCTTAGAAAACTTCGGTGGCATGGCGATAGGTCTGGTATCTGAAAGAGTTGCAGGTGTATTAACGTTGCTGAGTAGTTGGCGAAGGGCGCGCTTGCAGGAAGTTGAAAAGATCCCGTTTATGATTGAAGAGTTGAAAATACACGTCAAATGTTTCAGAAGAGTAGAGAGTACAACATCAACCCATGAGGGACTCATTTTCTTTTTCGGTGTAAATTCTTTTAAGGGCGCAATTTTATCTATCACGGCCATGATAGTTGATTGTCAACACCCGCAGCAGAACCATCAAGCGGTGACCAATCACAGTCAGCTAGGTGAGACAGGAGGTCATCTTACTGTATAGATTTAAAATCCATGTAGCTAAAAGAGTCAGCCACATGCAGGGATGCAGCAGTTTCGACGCCAATCTCAACCTCTATGATGTTATGATGACTGGGAAAGGGCGCCGACTAATTGCCGCTCCTCAATACAACGCCATTGTCATCTGACAGGATTACATCAATCCATGTGTGAGAGTCCGTGAGATGATGAGTCGCACCATGATCAACTATTTGAAGGTTGAGATCATCAGTCAACCGCCTGACAAATCTTGCATCGGCTGCTGTTCCGAGTAGATTCGCATTCAGATCTTCCATTATAACTTTATGACAAAAATCTTGCGTATGAGTAGTAAGTTGGTCTGTTAAATCAGAACCCTGTAGAAACGGTACATTTGGTGGCCTATATAAAATGAGCAACAAAGACGGGGGAAAGCTGCTCTGCTGAATACTGCACATTATGTATTCAGGTATAAACGGCCTGCCCTCCTATGTAGTCGGAGAACTGAATATTAGATTGGCCTTAAATGTGTTATGAATGCACAGGAACAGCCCGCTCCCAAGTTTGTTGCGATCTAATCTAATGAGTGAGTAGTCGTCGATCTGAATAAGATCACTCCTAACAGCAGGGTCAAGGTGCGACTCAGCAACTCCAAAGAGATGGTAGGTAGGACAAGCTGAAAGATGTTGTTTAATCATGCCAAGGTACCTCATAAGAGAGGTAACATTGACAAAACCTGCTCTCAGTACCCTACAGCGAACCCCCCCAGCAGTGCCTGCAGATAGTCAATCTTTCGCAACAACCTCCATTTGAACTATTGTCGGAATAACAGTCTTGTTAATTTTATTTACATTTTTAACATTTTTTGTTGTCTCTTCGGTAGTTGGTACAGGTTGAGTAGTAGTATATGATGCTACTATTGCTTGGTCGCCATCCCGCCTCTTCACCAAGAACCGGCCCCCTCTATGCCAAACGTATTTAAAATTAAGTCTCATCGCAAGGGCCCTGAGACTTCTATATTTAATGAATGAGTCCATTGTTAAAAGTTCATTAATAAAAATTTTCCCATTAATAATCCCATCCCTTGTGTCTTGATCAAGAGCCGCAGTGTCGACGTCTCTAGCATGAAAACCTGTAATGAGTTTTTTTGCTCGCAGAGAGTGAGAGAGAGAGAGAGAGATGGATGATGCGCTTACTGTGTATACAGTGTGTGCGTCGAGTTGCTATAGGTGGGCGGTGCCTTCGGGGATAAGTGCTTGTCGGGGGTATACCGGAACTCTGGTTTACCGAAGTCGTGCAAATTCTGGGAGTATATATATATAGGGGTAGACCAAGGAAAGAGCCGACCGATGATGAAAAATTGAGCTCATTTATAACACACTTAGAGAATAACCCAGCTTTGTATCGAGAAGTTACATACAATAGAATGGCAAAAAGCTATCGATGAGGAATTAAAATCAATGGGTAAAAATAATGTTTGGGAAATTGTAGATAGGACGAAGTCGACGGGCGTTATGTTACTCTTAAATATTAAGAGTAACATAATTGATTCGAGGTGGGTGCTGAAAGTGAAACCCGAAAGCAACGGAGATACAAAGTACAGGGCTAGACTCGTAATACGAGGTTTTAAAGACACAAATTTCTGTGAACGCAACTAGACGTATGCACCTGTGTCACGGCTTCAAATGATTAGGTTATGGAATTTGAAATAAAAGATCTAGAAAAACCTCAAAGTTTCCTTGGGATGAAAATTTTAACTTTGACTCTTGAAGATTACATTGTTAAATTACTCAAACGCTTGGGTTTCTCTGAAATCAAACCTCAACGAACCCCTATGATAACTAATCAGGTGGCAAATAAAAAGAGACGTGATACAGAAGAAAATGAACGTCGACGCGATGAAAACCTGACT
The DNA here is from genome assembly GCA_949152435.1 of Gastracanthus pulcherrimus. NCBI lineage: Eukaryota > Metazoa > Arthropoda > Insecta > Hymenoptera > Pteromalidae > Gastracanthus > Gastracanthus pulcherrimus. The sequence continues at coordinate 164,650,000 of OX424572.1, forward strand.
CTTCAAGAAATACCACATCGAGAAGCTGTAGGGTCTTTATTATACTTACGAGTAGCAAACACAGTTAGACCAGATACCCTTTTGGCAGTAAATATATTGAGTAGACATCAAACAAATGCGACTGTTGATGAGTAGACTATGTTGCAACGAGTATGTAGTTATTTACAATACACTAAAGAATTAGGTCTTAAATTTGAAGAGAAATCAGCCTAACTACAGGGTTTTTCTGACGCGGGTGTTGCTGACTGCAAAGGATCTGTAACGACAAGTGGATAAGTAATAAAATTATTCGGAGATTCTGTGTCATGGAAAACGCGTAGACAACCATATGTAGCATTGTCGACGTGTCAAGCTGAATACGTCTCGATGAGCGATGAATGCCATGAAATGGTGTCCCTACATAATTCAATTAAACTAGTTTTGAATAGAGACTAAATCAATGTTACTCATGGCTTTGTGGTGGGATAACAACGCAATACTGAAAAGTGCGAAAGTAAGTTGTAGTAATAAATTGTGACACATGATCGATGCGAAAGAAAATTATGTTAGAGAGTACGAGGCGCTGAAGTTGGTAGAAGTAAAATGGGTACCGTCTGTAGTACAACTCGAGGATATTTTTACAAACCCTCTGTCTTTTAACATACACTCGAAATTAACAAACTTAGTCATGAATAATTTTAAATAATCTGAAATATGAATTTGAATTTGTAATAGACGACAAATCGACGAGTAAATAGAAAACTGGAGAAGAGAGTATACGAGAGGGAGTGTTGGATTTTGAGCGTATACACTCTTCTCAGTCGGTGTGTACGTGTGATGCTGTAGCGGCGTAACGGCGGCGCTGCACGCAGATCACAAATAATCGGCACGCGAGAGGCAGTACGATATGTACAGCCGCGACGAATATACGCTTTTTAGTATATTAGTATTTATATTTTGTGTTTCACACTACTGTAAGATAAACGAGTACATAGAAAAGGTAAAGACGAGAATAGACCATTTGATATACAACTATATTCCACTCAGATTTATTTCACGCGAGTCATCCATATAACCTTTGCGAAAGCAAATATAATCTCGATACAATATGTATAAACAAATTAAGTATTACCATTCATAAGCTCATTTACTAAGTGTTGATGCCAGTCAAATGATAGAAATTATGTAAATGTCTCATCTATCTATTTTGACTTTATCCATCCAATTAAAATAAGATTTCTTTCATCATACTCTTTCACATAGTATTCTCCGATTAAAGCCACGTGTCTCACTTTGTATTTTCCCATTGGCCTCAGCACTGACCACACCAGCTATGTTATCGCACCATTATATAATTTAATCACAGAAATCGCAAGTACGCAAGAGACATTGACATTCAACAAAATTACATCAGAATTTACTAACTATCGAAAAAAATGTTTCAATTGTTTTCCAATCGTAATCTTATGTGCTCACTTGTCTACTTAATACATTAACTAGTGTAAGTTGTATTTGGTCTAGTCGCGCCTGCCAGATATAATAAGCTTTCTACAGCCTCTCCGTATAAAGCATTATATTTAGTTTTGATCATAAATAATATCTCACCATCACAATCTGACTCTCGTTTCCTTCCTTTCTCGATTAACTACCTTTCGTGCTTCGCTAAAGTTAAATCTGACTAAAATTTATCCGATTTAATTTACATAAATCAGTTCAATTATTTCGATTTTTCTATCACGCATTACAGAAATGCATAGTAATTATTTAGGCTCACCAAAACAAATTAATTAAAATCTCAATTTTATTTCATATTAAATTTTATTATCGTTACTCACCATAAGTAAAATTAACAATTTATCACATAAAACTTACAATCGCTCCAAATGAACTTATATAGTTTTAAAAATATAATTAAATCTTATCGTCATTATCTTTGTTAAGATTCACATCTAGTTACTTTTCTATGAACTTTTGTTTCAGTATTTGGGCTGATCCGCAAACAGTAAAGGGTATACTCAAATTTGCATACTTTTTCTCTACTCTTCTTTTCCAGAAAAAATTGCCTTTCGGAATATCCATATAACTGTATCTATTATCGCATTAATAAATGCAACTTTTCACATCTGACCACATCCAAATCATATTTGCTGATGAATTTTAATCACAGAATGCAACAAAGTTAATCTAGATGCAGGAGCTTTTAAGCCTCTCGTAATTCATGAAAAATCGTATTCTTAAAATGTCGAGCGACCAACCGCTCCTTGTGTTTGATTTTTTCATCAACATCTAGTTTATGTTTAAATACCTACTTTTAATGAATTATAAGTCTTTGTACCATTACTCATCTTTGCTCATCAACTCACTATTTTCAGACCTTACTTTTCTCCATAGACTTAATTAATCATCACAGCTTATTTTGCCAAAATTATTTTTTTTTAATTTGCATAGCTTTTATGCAGTTTATTGAATCTAAGTTAGTATTAACAAGTAAAGCAAGTAAATATCTCATCCTTTGCTTTGCTCTTATCTTGATCACTCATTATTTTTGAAACGGGAAAATAAAACGATTTCTTGTAATTTCTCGTCAATATGCAAACTAGAAAATTTAGTATCATAGCTTATACTCTCATCGTTATTTTCTAATGCACTATTTGATTTAATCTCATCTATAACAAGTTCATTTTTCCTTGGTCTAAATCTCTTACGTTTTTTCTCTACCTCCGGTTTCAAAATTTTTCTGATTTACTCTCACCTTTACCTGATTCAATAAGCCATTTATCTTTATTTATTTATTTTTCTTTTGCCAGTAAAAAGTCTTTAATATAATATTTCCCATAATCATGTCCATACATTAATTTTACGTTAAATCTCGCGCCCTTACTTTCACAATACTTTACTTCCTCTGACTTTGAAGACTGATATCCCATAAGGATTATATCGAACTAAAATAACTCGCCTGTCTTCAAAATTAAATTCAGAACCTGTTTTTCTTTGGACCTTTGTATACACTAAACACCCAATTCTTTAATCTGATTCATATTAAAAACATGATCAGGAGCATATTTTTCCAAAATGTTATTATGTTATTAAACTCATGTGGGATATGATTATAAGTACATACAACTGCAGTCAAAGCTAAGTCCCACAAGCTTTCAGACTATTTAACATCATACATATAAGACTTGACTTTCTTTAAATGCTTTGATTAAAATACTTAGACACACCATTATGTTTATCATGACAAGCCAATTGTAATTTCGCACCTAATTTATTTAAGTTTTCAATCATATATCCATCTGTGTATAATTATATACTTTGACATATATATAGATATCACACCTTAACTTTATAGCTAAACATTGCGAGCACTCCTTACGAACTCTTTCAAAGTGATGTTCTGTATCACTCTTTGCTTTCATTTGGTATGCCAATGCCAACCTCGAGAAATCATCCACAAATGAAAAACATATAAATAAATAATTTGCAAAGATGCAGCAGCTCGCCTACTCACCGAATACAAATATCAACTTATTAAGTTTAAAAATCTTTCGCACCTTATAATCTGATAAAGATTTATTAAAATTGCGTTATTTAATTCTTTGTTTTCAGGAAATGCCAAGTATAATGCCCAAGATAGGCGAACGATGCGTGATCATCGTCTAACATGCCACAGCATGGCTTTATTGTTTTTAAGAAACTTTTTATAGTTATCTGAAAAAAGTGATTCATAATCTGGTTATAGTACGACATACATTTCACCAATGTCATTAAATTTACTATCCCAGATAGTCATATCAAATAAAAAGGTCACATGTTATTTTTCTTTCCTTTAGTATCCTTATTCGTCTCACCTCTCCCTCCTGTTTTAAAAGACTCATCAGAAATTCTTACCTTCTTTATCAATTATCTTTTTCTGATCGTTTTCGGTCTGAACTATTCGTTTTTCCTTTCAAATTTTTCAAACAATTTTTATTTAGCTAATACACTCTGTAATATATTTTCTCTAACCTTAATTTTCTTCAGCTAAATATTTGATATTACCCAACTATTTAGAATTTTAGGAAAACTTGTCAACAAAATTTCCTTTCTTAATTTCAGATTTTATTATCCAATAATATGTTTTATACGCGCCAGAAACAAATTATTAATCTGAAAACATATCAATGATATCAATTTTGTGATTATCTAAATAGATACCAAGACCCATATCTGCAAATTCAGCCACAATAGCAAATTGTCCGTCAGAGCTTTAGCACAGATAACTTTATCAATTTCTTACAATTTTCATTTTCTAACCTAATATTTATGTTCTCAGTTCCATCTGTTTTCAAGTCAGCTGATTTAATTTTATTCGGGAATTTAATCTCACCGTTATCTGTCTCGTCGAATGCCTCTAAAATAATATTATAGTGTATTAAATGCACCGTCACACCTAAGTATTCTAGCAATTTCAAAAGAATTTATCTTGATATGTGTATATAGTGCTAAAGTATTTTCAACAAGCATATACAATAGAATTTCCTTCATTACCGTTAATTGCACTCCGATCGTTATATTTTTATAACTATTTCTACCTTTGCTTCTACATACTAAATCGTACCATTATCACATCGTTATTTATCTCATCATAATTTTTTTTCTTTTAAAACACTCCTTGGACTATTACCTCTTCCTCTGAAATGAGAATATTGTATCAGTTATATTTTTAAAACTACTCATCTTTATTTCCGGGCTTCCCGTCCTTCTTAGGATAAGGGTAAACAGTTGCGTTATAGTTTGTGATCTACATGCAAATTTGTGCATTTAGTGTCTGATCCTTTATTCAGACAATTCACACCAGTATATCTGGTGGTCTGACTCTCATAGAATCGCCTAGTGTCTTTTCATACTATACTGGTTGTTCTCATCTTATCTGTCTCACCACTGGCCGGATTTCTATTCACTTAAAAATGAGTTTCAATTGGTCGTATATTTAGAAATAATCTCAATCGTTTGAATTTGTGATACCGAAAATATTACTGCATTGAGAATGCATTTCTTTTATAATTTTCTGACAAACGAATCCCACCAAAAAAATTCTCATATTTTCTAATAAACTCGTCAAATTTCTCACAAAACTCTTCTGCTATAATTTTCCAATTATACATATTTAATATTATAATTGATCTCTCACCGTATGAGATGTTCAATTAATTTCACATCTTTTAAAATATTTTAATCTATAGAAGGTCTCAACTGGATTTTAAATGTATATTACCTTCAAGTGATAATGCTATATAAATAATCTGTGCAATTAATTTAAAATATTATAAAACTTAAAATTTTTGGTATTCTAATATACTCTCTTATAAATTATATTTAACTTTATTATCTATAGCGTGCTGCTACGAATCACACGATCTCGATTTATACAAAAGTAATCGTAAAAATATTCAAGTTTCATACTATTTAGTATATGATCGTGCCATATACTCATGCCTTTATTTATAATTTCTATCAATGTATATCTTACATTTTAAGCTAGTGAATTACTTCTATTTTTACCTTACTGAATGCTTTAACTCGCCTCAAATTATTTAAATGCTTTTTATTTATGTTCGGAATCTCATCTCTCAAATTGAACATCCAAGCTAATACTACCTCTCCATAAAATAAATTGATTTGATAAATAAATTCATTTATGCCTTTTTTCCATTAGTATCGACTAAATCAAATTAATCGATCACCTACATTTCTATTCATTTAATTAAATGATTGCGATAGAGTCAGAAGCGTTATAAGTTTCTCTGTCGCTGTCGTTTGCTTTTTACGTTCTCGCCTGTGCTCATGTAGATCAGTACGCACCGTAGACATAATCTTGTTTGTGTTATGCACTGGATTGTCAATATGTTGCAGTATCCCGCCAAACTGCACCATTGTGCAATGAGACACAATGTAAAAATTATTTACTACTGTTATTAATTCAGTCATTTTCCTCTCCTGCTCTTATAATCTCATCAAAACCAAAATTTTAAGTTTATTTTAATTAAAGATAAACTATATTTATTCTCATTTTCGAGAATAGGTTTACATTTATTTACAACGTAAATAATAATTTTATGATGCAATGTCCCAGTTATCTAGTTCATGTAATACCGAATAACAAGCACACACATCCTGGTTAACTCTTTGGGATTTCATAATATTGATAAATCAGGGTTGTTATTCAATCTTATTGCATCAGTAATGAATGGCATTATTGTACCTGATTCCATGGCTCTAATTATCATTTGTATGTCACTCGCCACACTCTCCGCACTCGCTGTTCTCGGAGCACTCGCCGCTGTCTCGTGGTTCTCACCACAAGCATCAATTCTTCTCTCATTATTTGTGGATCTCGTCACTAACTCTTCGTCTCTCTCGTTAATGTCGCCTCTGCCATCGATAGTTGAGCATTCCCCAGTTGTGTTCTCGGCATTTCGAATGCCTGATTTTTCAACAGTCTCTCTTCACACCACTCCACTGAATGTAAGGTATCATCCATTTCTCTGTACGGAGATTTAAATAATACCATTCTGTTTCAAACTATACGTGTGTATAGATAAATTCCAGAGTGACTATCCTGAGATTAGTTTACCGACATCGAACCATATTTATTTTAACAACAAAAATTATATTTTGACGCGCACCTTTCATTTTGATTCTTTTTACTTCTTCGATTCTTGTTACTTTTTGCGTTTTTATTCGCACCCAAATTTTCTTATATTTAATATCGCACCACACATAAAATATTTTTACAGCAATCACACCATTTCTAATTTTGCTGTATTTACGTGTTTTATTCGCATCTTGATTTTCGTACAAACCTAGCGTTATTTAGATGTTTTATCGCACGTCCGCCATTTTCAATTTTCTCGGGGATTTTACAATACTCATCCGCTCGCGTTTTATTTTCACTAAAATAACAAATCACTTATCGCGCCATTACAGACCAACAACTAATGAAAATAATCACGCGTCGCACACTATCGCGAGAAAATGAAAGCTTTGCACATACTCGTCATCTTTGTCGTCTCTCCTGTCTCCTTGGTTGGCGTCATTTCCGTGGCGTCCAAGACTTCTTCTCCTCATCTTCTACCGTGCGCTTCTCGCCGTGCATTTAGAAGGCAAAAACACTCGCCTTCTTTTTGCCGGTTCACACAAGAGGAGGCGCTCTCCGTCATCACTCGCGAAAATTTGCGTCTTTTTGTCTACACGCAGTGGAATTGTGCTGGGACGATAACCTGTTAGAATGTATAGGAGGGACAGGCTTCTATTAATGATGACACAAGATGTTCGAATATAAAGAAACGTATTTATTCATACAGTCTCCTCTCATCTTACAGTACGCGCCATCTCGTCAACGTCCAGAGACCAAGTGGGTTCACTGCAGCGGCGCGCGCTCGCGCTTTAAAGATAGATAGAGGGCGTAGTAGTAGGATAGAAGGAAAGACATAGAGAAGCATAGACTAGGAGCAGGCGCTCTATATATATATATATATATATATATATATATATATATATATATATATATATATATATATATATATATATATATATATATATATATATTTAAGTAGAGCTTAAGAAAAATCTATGAAATAACGGTATAAATTAAAGCATACTACGAAGAAAAAATGAATTAATAATATAGAAGTTGTTCATCTCTTTTTATATTCCACCATCCCAGTTTCCTCCGGAATGAATAAGGTATCGAATAATAGTGATTGATTGTAAGTAACGACAAGTCTTCATTCTGAACATAGAATACGATATGTTTATTGAAAAATGTACATTTTTCAGTAGTGCACAAATCACCAGATGAAATCAGTTATACAGGAAAATAAATTTCACAAAAATCGTTAAAAATATTGTATTTTCAATTTTAATATTAATTTAATTTTTTATTTTTTATTTAATTTTCCGGTTTTTCGAATAGCTTAAGGTGGGTCTACATTGATTTTTTAACAAAAAATCGAAAAAAATTTTATGACACTTGTTCGAGCTCTACATTTGTCAGAACTTTTTGGGACCTGATAGAATAAAAAATTTGTAGAATCAACAAGGTTACAATAATTCAAAGAAAATATTTAACATTAGTTCTTATGTAGAACTGAATATTTAAATGCGTTTCTTTCGAAACTTTTTTCTTTAAGGTCAAAAAGTTGCTCGCGCATTTAGAGTCGATGAATCTAGCTGTAACTCGCAGTAAATATTTCTATAATGATTGTTTAAAGAAGTTAGTATTTTTTTCCAAGAAATGCGTACATAAAAACATTTGCCGATTGAATATGTATACAAGAATATAGTATTTTTTGTCATAAATTTATTTAAAATGAAGGTATATTTTTTCAAGCTTTTTATGTTAGAAAATTAAAATAACAAATAGTAGCTTTTGTTTCTTACGAGTTCTAAAGTAAGTGAGAATTTAGTAGGTTGATATTGTCAAACTCAAATACGCAAGGTATTCTTTAATTAACCTCTGTTTTGACTGCAATAAAGTAAATTTCATTCAATGAATTGGGATTAGGTAAGTTAAAGTTGCTCAAAATTAGTACATATTCTTCTTTATTTGTTAGTAATAACAAATTAAAATTTTGAAATAAAATATCGGATGTTTAATGATTTAGAAAAAATCAGTGTAGACCCACCTTAAGGAACACCGGATGACTGAGGTATTCAAACAAAATTAAAAATTGAACATCTATAATGGAAAATACATAGATGCCAGTAATTACACAGTACTATACTGGCGCTGACACCGCCTTAAGTGGCCAAAAATAATAGCATAATATTCAAGAAGAGAGCGATGAAATATTTTTAATAAAAATGAATTAACGTTATAAAACAAAAACAAAAACGTAAAAAAATGACCTTTTATTGGTCAAAAATTACCGTGTAATACCTAAGAAATAAGCAATAAAAACATATATCATAAAAATGAAAAAACGATATAGAACTAAAACGAATCGATACATCTTAAGAATTCTTTTTGATTCTAGATTTCTATTAAAAACGTAAAAAATGATGGTTTTTGATTGGTCAAAAATTACCGTCTAATACCCAAGATATAAGTGATCAAAAATTGAAAAAAAAATATATCATAAAAATGGAAAAACGATATAAAACAAAAACGAATCGATAACTCTTAAGAATTGTTTTTGATTTGGAATCTTCATCAAACAACGAAAAAAATTAACTTTGGTTGGCCAAAAATTACCGTGTAATACCCAAGAAATAAAAATAAAAAATTTAAGAAAAGAAAACAACCTCATTATCTCGAAATATAGAAGTCATAATCTGGGCAAAGAACTTAGCCAAGAGATAGGAAAAAGATACCTTTCTGGAAATTTACAGAAGGATTTTTTTACTAAATGATGTTTTTCTCAATAAGAGAAAAATAAACTTATTGTAAAATTTTTCTGTATCTTGCACTCTATGTTACTGATCATCTTAAATTTTATCAATAAATTTCCATCAAAGGTTTTCGATATATAACTGTTAAAAAAAAGACACGTTTTTGTTTATAACAATCGAAGAGAAATTCCCTGATCAAAAATTGCGGGTCGAAAAAGTTAGGTAATTTTATGCTCTTTCAAACGTATTTTCATTAGATCAAAAATTGAAAAACCGATAAAAAACAAAAACAAATACGAAAATTTAAAAAAATTATTATTGAGCCCCTTCGAGTAAAAACAAACAAAATGAGCCTCGAAACATTACATTTTACAGTGGATTACTTGAGATATCGATGCCTGCACACGCACACACACGCACGCGCACACACACAGACACACGCGCACGCAGGCACGCACACACACGCATGCACGCACATACACATACACGCATACACACACTTACATTTTCTAAAAATATTGTATTTTGATTACAAATGTCCCAAAACATTTTTCTAACATGTTTTTTTTTAAATTTTTTATTTTTTCTATCACAAAGCTTCCTCTTTGAGGAAGCAATACTAATAATTGATCAAGATTTTACGTTATCTGAAGGTAAAAATAAGCAATTTGTACACATCCTTCTTTAATAATTTATAAAACTTTAACCGAATAGTGAGGCAAATATCTTACATCGGGTTTTTTTTTCTGTGCGAATTGTATAAATAATAAAAATGACTACACTTACTTTCTCTCCAAGTGCAAGAAGTTTTTCTTTGTATATCACAAGTTTATTATCTTGATCTGTTAATAATACTAACAAATCATCTTGATCTTTTCTTAATTCATCAAATTCTTTAGATTGCTCTTTTAGTAAATTTTCAAGATTTATGGATGAGTTATTTTCTATGGCTTTACTTTGTAATTCTTTTATGAGAATTAAAGATTCAGATAGACGATTTTCCAAATCACATATTTGATTTTTGTACTGTACCAATTCTTCATTAGAAAATTTAATATTATCAGAATTACATAGTGATGTCTTTTCTTCTGAGTAGCAGATTTGTGCAGCTCGTAATATTTTAGTTTGGTCTGTTAAAGAGTCAATTTCGTTCTTTATTTCTGACAGTTGATTCTAAAATTACAAAAAATTTCCGTTTAAACGTTTAAACAAACAATAGGTAGTAGGTGCTTCAGTTAATTGTATTTTGGACTATCATAAATATATGAATCGTATATTTTTAAGTCCAGGAACAAAAAATGTTAGTAAAATGGCATAAACCATGTTCATTGTTTTATTAAAATATTATCATATAATGTGACTTTTTAATTATTCAGTGCAATAGTATTGCATGATGAAGGCACAAACAAATTGCCAAAGAAGGGAAAAATTTGTTTTACATACAGGGTATTTTAATTTTTTCTGAAAAATGAAACATTATTTATATACACTCTGTGTAGCTTGTATATTTTGGGTAAGTAAAAAAGTGAATCGTTCGAGTTTTATTAAGAACATTGCAGTAATATTTGCGTGACGCAGTAATAAACAAATGACCCAAAAAGCGAAAAAAATTTGGTTTTTGAATGAGGTATTTTAATTTTTTCTGGATAACTATAGCATGCTCTATATATTCCGTATTGTCAATGTACTTCTTAGTAGTCTTTGCGTAATGTAGTAACAAACAGATGACACAACAAAATAGAACTGACTTAAAAAAAATAACGTTTTAAAACATAAAAAATAATATTTTCTATAATAACCTTTTATAATTGAATATAATTTATCATGGCATGTATAATACAACATTTAGTATGTAGTAAAAATGTAGTGATTTGATAACATTTTCGGCGCTAAGTCCAAAAAGTTCTGCTTTAAATACATATTACCAAAATGATGACTTTTTATCTAATCAAAATAATAAACATTTGATCGTTAACCTATTATTTTCAATAGCTATTTATGTGGAGTAAGAATATTTTTTCAAAGTTATATATAGATATTGGATGTCTAATCGGAGCTAGAGACAACTTTACATCTACGCATATATGCAAGTAGAACAGAGTGTTAACGCCTTAAGGAAGGCACACCATTTAATAATCTGAAATTCAAACGCTCAGAATATTGACTTTTATACAAGCAATAGTACATAAGTAAAAAGGGAATAAAGTCGAATATTATTCCCGAGGGCAGTAATCACCCTCGGGAATGCTCGACTTTATTCCCGTGTTGCATATAGAATTTTATTCCCGACTTAACTCTGGCCTCTTTATTGACTTAAAAAGAGGGACTTCCGGTAAGAACTAGAATTAATTGAAAATGTATATTAAGTAGATAAGCTATAGGCATACTGGCTCCCACGGGTTCTGAATCACTCCCTCCCCTCTCAAAGTGATCTATAGAGTGTATAAGCCCTACCCAGTATTGCCCCTTCTCCAATTTTTTCAGAATTTGTATCGTATGTTTTAAGCCCCTCCACTGGCTTGTCCCTTCCCCAAGTGATCCAGAACCCGTAGTCTGTTTAAGTCTATCTATATCCCCTCCCTTTGCATTCATTAAAAAATCTGGAGTGGATTTGCCCCTTCTCCTGCATTACCCCTTCTTTCAGTGATCCAGTAACCGTTTGTGTTTTATCCCTACTCAAGGTTGTTTATGATTTGAGAAAAGAAGGAAAGGAATACCCCCTCTCTTATTTTTGAAAAGAGATGAAATGCATGATGGTATAAAGGATACGAATGCTGCGTACTATTTTTTATCTTTTGAAGGAAGACGACTCTTAGATAAATTCGTGGTCACTGTCATGGTAAATGGAAGGTCAGGATGTGGTGTATATGAACTGATAAGTCGAATGAGCGCAAGAAATGCGTTCGTTAGATAAAGTCGTGGTCACTTTTTCCGTTGAATAAAAAATCAGGATGAGCAGATGCACATTAGCGGATGTACACAAACTGATACGCCGACAGCTTTAATGTGATTTTTTTTTCTGAGCTGTTTTTGGGCGTAAGAACCGATATGCTAACTGCATGCAAGAAAATGCATTCGACCGAGCTATTCGCTCGTTCGTACTGATAAGTCGACTTAGAGTAGGAAATGCGTTCGTTTGATAAAGTCGTGGGCACTTTTTACTGTGAAGGGAAAATCGGCCGGCTGCATTCATATAAGGAAACTGCATTTCCAGCAGTAAATGCTTTCTATCTGTCTGGGTGCGTCATAGTTATTATCCTGGGGGGGGGGGGGAGGGGGCAAATCATAACGTAAGCGCGGACAATATTTCTGTAAAGGAGGTGTCTTTTTAAAGTTAGAGGAGGAACAATTTTTTGTACGAATCGTAGGGTTCTTCCAAAAAGTAGTGGGAGGTGATTTTGATTGTAGTGATTTTGTAATGGAAAGGGTAAGCTATGTTTCCAAAATAAATACCACGACGTATGCTATGGTACGTCAGTTTGTGGATCATCTGCACTTTCAGATCACTAGTAACTGAAAGAAAAAGTGAAAGTTTGCTTCAAGGAACAGTGAAAAACGGAATAGTCTAAGAAATGTGCAAGAGCGCATAAGATGGCTGGTTTCTAACGGGTCCACTTTGCTCATGATGTTGGAACACGTATCATGGGCAATGCAAGCTGTTGAATCATGTAAGTATATTAATTTTTTTCCCACATGTGAAAAAAAAAAGTTTTTATGGATGAAAGTCAAAAAACTTGACAACATTAGTACATCAAAATTTCTCAAAAGAAATAAATCTTTCAAATTAAGTGCAATGACTTCTTTTTTCTTATAGTAAAGTATATAAATAATAGTAACATGGTACTAGCGGCGCTAAAAAAAATTTTTTTTTGTTTTGAGGATATTAGGTAAAAATAAAAGTGGGTATTTTACGTATTATATATTTTCAGTACCACCACTACCCCCTGTTGCTGCTATGCAACAGTTGTACGAGGGAATAAGACCTCAAGGGAGCGCACCGGTTGCTCGCTCGCCGAAATCGAGGTCGAGCTCGAGATCCAGTTCGAGTTCCAGCTCGAGTTCCAGCTCGAGCTCTAGTTCCAGCTCCAGTTCGAGCTCAAGCGCCAGCTTAAAGGCGGCGAAAGAAAAGAGTATACACGACGTTGGTCGTATACCAAAAATTACATCGCCGAGTAGCAGCAGCAGCAACAGCAACAACGAGAGAAAGATAAAAGCTGAAGGTAACTATTTTTTATTCATTTTTTTATGATAAAATTAAATAATAAATAATAGATTTTTTCAAAACAATAATCTAGTAATTTGTTTTTTTCTTTTCTTTTATAGATGAAACTGAAAACCAGCCGAGGCCGAAAATGCCTTCCACGCCACCCCATTTGCATAAGATGAAGTCACCTTCCAAGTCTACAAAGATTGGTAAGAAATACAAAAATTTTAAATTTAATTATATTTTAATATTTATATCATATTATATTTTAAAACTTTTTTTTTGCAATTTTTATTTTTTCAGAATAAGTGAAGGACGACAACGCTCCACTTCAAAGAAAGCTGCAAGCGAAATGAGATTGGCTGCGAATGCATAGCCGAGTTCAGGATAAACCAGCTCAACCGAAGATAGCAGCAACAGCACCACCACCACCATCACCACCAATACCTCTACCACCACCACCACCGCGATCATCATTAGTAAAACCTCGCATCTTAGAAGATGTTACATTTATTGATTAATTGTTATGTAATAATATATATATATTAGACTATTCTATTTAACTTTTTAAAGGGTTTTTCATTAAATATATCAGCCGTATTTCATTAAAAAAAAAGAAAAGAAAAAAAGAACATTTGTTGTATTTACACAGATATACATTGCTTTGAAATTTGCTTACATTTACCTTATAAGAAAAACGAAGGAAAATTGAGGAAATGACAAGGGGAATAAAAGAAAACAAGTTGAAAAAATATTTTTTCATTATATGAAGAAAAAACTTATTACATTAAAATTAATATATAATAAAATAATTTTTTTACATATATATAAAAAATTATTTTATTATATATTAATTTTAATGTAATAAATTTTTTCTTCATATAATGAAAAAATATTTTTTCAACTTGTTTTCTTTTATTCCCCTTGTCATTTCCTCAATTTTCCTTCGTTTTTCTTATAAGGTAAATGTAAGCAAATTTCAAAGCAATGTATATCTGTGTAAATACAACAAATGTTCTTTTTTTCTTTTCTTCTTTTTTAAATGAAATACGGCTGATATATTTAATGAAAAACCCTTTAAAAAGTTAAATAGAATAGTCTCAGAAAAAAAGTGTTTTTCACATTGATATTCTATATTGTCTTTTGGATGAACAATACTTTATTCTAATTAATGTAAAATATCCGCAGTAACACCCACATGTACCCTATGTTTGCTACAGATTTTTATCTCTTATATTTTAATTTTAATTTTATATTTGTGAAAGAATATATCGTACAATGGTTTTTCTTTTAATTTTTTTTTATTCAATCATCAAGTTTCTTTTTTTTTTACAGAATATTAATATAAATTTATTTCCAATATACACATGAGCATGTATTCCTTTCAGAAATGAAATCTACTTCATCTTGGCCAAATTTAGCATCCAAATAATCCAGTAGCCATGGTCGTATTGAGATAACGTTATGTACAGCGCATATCGGTTTCCTTCTAATGCAGAGAATATGATTAAAACATACGTAATGCTTATCACTCGATATCGTCTCTAGTGATGGACATCCAAAGTCTTCAACGTTTGAAATTGATCTATAAATAAAAAAAACGTAAGAAATACGAGTATAGAAGATTAAAAGGAAAAGTATGAAAAAGTGTGAAAAAGTATGAAAAAGTGTCGAAAAGTATGAAAAAGTGTGAAAAAGTGTGAAAAAAGTGTGAAAAAAGTATGAATAAGTATGAAAAAGTATGAAAAAAGTATGAAAATGTATGAAAAAGTATGAAAAAGTATGAAAAAAGTATGAAAAAAGTATGAAAAAGTATGAAATGTATGAAAAAAATATGAAAGCAGTCATATTATATATCACTTAAACATTTGGTATAAGATTTCTTAGCCATTGCACTTTCTGCTCTCCATTAACGTATAATTTCTTAATCCCATGCGAGCAAATTTGGAAAATTCGTTGAAGACGATGGTAAGGAATATCTATAGCGTCCCATGCAATTCCATGATGATATTTTTCCACCCAGTGAGTCATACATTTTTCTTCTGCAGTCAGTTCTTCCAATGTCATAGGAGGTTCAAAGAGGTATGCAGTCGGTAAATCAGTTTTTTCTTTAAATTGAGAAAACTTACTTCTTTGAAAATGAAAGAATCCTCTGATATTCTTTGGAATCCTTGAATGTCACAAATATAAACATTCTGTTCTTGAAATTGCAGTATGGCATTTCTGAACATCAAATCGTAGTCACGTGTTCTAGCCATCTTACAGCTGTGTAGTTGTTAATTCAGTAAGAAGTGAACTCGGAGAATGAATAGGAAAATTCTCTCATCCAAAATGTTATAACAAGAAACTCCGCCTCATGCTCTTTTAGGATTGGACGTTCAAAAAAGAAAGTATATTCTTGATTGGAGGGACTAAAAGCCACTTTTTGGTTGGTTCAAACGGAAGAAAATTCATCCCTCCCTTAGAAAATCTCCCTCCTCTTCCCAAAAAGAACTATTTCAGTTGGTTCAAATAAAAGAAAATTCGTCCCTACCTAAGAAAATCTCCCTCCTCTTCATTTTATCCTTGGGCAGATGTTTGAATTTTCTACCTCTACTTACGTCGACATTGCCTAAAAAAGGGAAGCAGTTTCTTGGACAAGCACAGTTCGTCTATCACGGTCAACGAGTTTTAGTCTTGACTATCGTGCACATTTGTGAAGTGCTATTCTAGTGCTATTACAGTGAGAAAAAAAGCAAATATGGCATCCATCGATCTTTTTGAACGCCTTGTTCAGGTTCTTCGTGATAATTTACAAAGTATAAATGATTTAAGTAATAACGATATTCATTATTGGTTGGATTTCCACCATAAAAGAATTAAATGAAAAAATTGCAAACTCTAAACTTACAAGAGGAGAGAAACAGAAATGTCAAACGTGTATGACACATCTATCGTATGTGCAAGTTGACTTTGAACAACATCTTCAACAACAGGTTCCCAAAATAGAATCACGACAGGTGTAGTTGTAAATATAAAACATGTCGACATTCTGACTTTCTTGAAAGATGCACAAAAGCTCTTCAAGGATAAAGCACAGGCATGCTTAGAAGAATACAATGCTGTAAAAGTAAATTCAGATTTCATCTCGGAATTTTCTATGATGAAGAATGGAGAGGAAACGACAGAGATTAAATATTTCACCAGTGAAAGTACCACGCTATTCATGTCAACAGATCTAGAGGAATGGTTTAAAGTGAATATTAAAGAGCCCACTCTTACACAACTAGAAGAATTTCAGGAAAAAGATTCTGGCTGCACTCTCAAGAGTATTATAAGTATGTGTATAAATATGAAAAAATATTCTCCAAACAAGGGCAGTTCTTACATTCGTCTCCCGAAGTTTATAGAAAATAAAAAAGCATGTGTTAATGTTCGAAACAATGACAATCAGTGTTTCAAGTATGCTATTCTTTCAGCATCATATCCTAGTGAAACTAATTCCAATAGAGTAAATCAATATCATTTACATGAGAATAAGCTGAACTTTGGTGATATAGAATTTCCAGTAAAACTTAAAGATGTTCCGAAATTCGAAAAACTAAATAATATTTCGGTAAATGTATACATGCTTAAGAAGTATGGTCCAACGTTTGAAGTATCGCCTTGTCACATTTCGTCAGAAAATAAGAAAATACATCAAAATCAAAAGAAGGAAGAAAATGAAAATCAAAACAAGTAAAACCATCTAAATCTACTCATTATTCAAGATTTTTACATAGATGGGCATCAAGAAAATAAGCAGCGTGAAGAAAATAATCGTGATGCTGACGGGATCTTACCTAAATACCACTACGTTTGGATCAAAAACATGTCCCGACTTGTGTGCTCTCAACTGTCTAAAACCAATATAAAATATTACCACTGTGAAAGGTGTTTACAAATTTTTTATAGTGAAAAAAGGTTGGAAATTCATGAAAATGATTGTGAAAATATGAATGCTTGTCGAATCAATCTTCCTGACTCTAAAAATAACATTCTCAAATTCGAAGATTACAAAAAGAGTGAGAAAGTTTCTTTTGTCATTTATGCTGATTTTGAATGTTTGTTGAAGCCTACTGAGAATGAGAATGCTTTTCAGCTTCATGAAGCATACAGCATAGGGTACTATATAAAATGCAGCTTTGATGACAGATTATCTGGATATAAATCATACAGACAAACAAACGGAGATGAAGAGACACCTGCAGAATGGTTTGTTCGAGAATTGAAATCACTTGGTGACAAGACTGTGATAAGCTTTACAAGAAACCGAAACCAATGAAACTTACAGATCTAGAAGAATTATCTTTCCGTAGGTCAACCATCTACCATATATGTCGAAAGCCAATTAATCGCGATGAACTCGTAGTACGAGACCATTGTCATCTCACAGGACAGTAAGTTATTAGATTAGTAGTTATATATTTGAATAAAGAAAATAAATTTAGTGAGTCTAAGAAAATAATTTTTTTCTCTTTAGTTTCACAGGAGTAGCTCATAATTCATGTAATTTGAATTTGAATTATAAGTATTCAAAATTCATTCCCGTTATTTTTTATAACCGCAATTACGACACACATTTTATTTTGAAAGAGATCGGTACTTCTACATTAATGAAAGGACGAATCATTGTGATACCTCATAATAAGGAGAAATATATTTCTTTCACAAAATACATGGATGACTGTAACATCAGTTTTAGATTCATAGATTCTTGGCGTTTTCTACCATCATCATTGGAGAAGCTTGCAACATATCTAAAAATCGTGCCGATAGCAATGAAGGAATTTCGAGCAGATGGATTCACAGACGAAAATATAGATCTTCTCAGACGGAAAGGGATATTTTCATATTATTATGTAGATGGATTAGATAAGTTATTGTTTACAAAACTACCAGAAAAGAATGAGTTTTACAATAAACTAACTGATTCCCATATTGCTGAAGAAGACTACAAACATGCTGCTCAAGTATGCGATAAGTTTAATATAAGAACTTTAGGACAGTATTCAGATCCATACTTGAAAACTGATGTTCTACTATTGACTGACGTCTTCGAAAGTTTTCGAGAAACATCTCTTTAAGCATACGATTTATGTCCTGCTCACTTTTGTCCTGCACACACAACCCCAGGGCTGACATTTTCAGGAGCTCTTAAAATGACAAAGGTAGAATTAGAGCTTCTTACAGATATTGACATGCTAATGTTTCTTGAAGCAGGCAATCTATACATAGGTCATTCATACGATGAGAAACAGAAAACGAAGACACTCTTATATTTTGATATAAATAATCTGTATGGGTGGGCGATGGTACAGCAATTACCGATTGGAAAATTCAAATGGATTGACATTGAGGCGAATCCATGCTTCTGCAATACACCACCAGATTCAGATATAGGTTACATTGCTGAAGTAGACTTGGAGTATCCTGAGGAAATACATGATGAACATCGAGATTTTCCTTTTTGCGCAGAGCATCGTGCACCACCTGGCGCAAAGCAGAAGAAACTTCTCACTACACTTGACGATAAGAAAAGGTATGTGATTCACTATCGAACAATTAAACAGGCATTGGATAATGGACTTCGATTGAAAAAAGTGCATAGAATTCTGAGTTTCGAGCAGAAGCCCTAGCTCAAACCTTATGTTGAATTAAATACTGAGAAGAGAAAGCAAGCGAAGAACGAGTTTGAAAAACTCTTCTATAAATTATTAATTAACGCTGTCTATGGAAAGTGTATTGAACGAGAGCGGTCTCGTGTTGATGTACGATTAGTAAATAACTTCACGGGTATATATGGGGCAGAAGCACGCATAGCTCAACCAAATTTTCACAGCTGTGCAATCTTTGATGAAAATTTAGTTGCTATTCAGCTGAAGCGAACAAGTATCAGAATCAAGAAAGCGATATACGTTGGTCTTTGTATCCTTGATTTGTCCAAGACATTAGTTTATGATTTCCATTACTCGTATATGAAACAGCGAGTAGGAGAAAAATGTAAACGTCTTTATACAGATACTGATAGTTTGATATATGAAGTTGAGAACATTGATATGTATAAAATGAAAGAAGACATTCACAGGTTTGATACTTCTGATTATGATGAAAATAATCAGTTTGACATTCCTCGTGTCAAGAAAGTTCCAGGATTGATGAAAGATGAATGCTGTGGCAAGATCATGACAGAATTCATAGGTTTACGGAGTAAAATGTATACCATTTTAGTTGATGGGGGATAGACAGTGAAAAAGGCTAAAGGTATAAAATCCAGCGTTGTGAAGGGGAAGATAACTTTCGAGGATTATCGAAGATGTCTTCAGGATCTTCTTATTGTAAAACGTGAACAGTGCAACATTCGTTCAAAATTGCACATAGTGCATACTGAAAAACAGAATAAAATTGCTCTAAGTCCTCACGATGATAAAAGATTCTTATTGTCTCATAGTACAGACATTTTACCTTGGGGACATTACAGTATTATGGAGGAGCAGAAGGCGCAAGCTGCACTTCGAGTAGAGGGGGAAGTTGAAAAACAAGAAAAAGAAGTGGAAATGGTAACGAAGAGGGGGAATAAAGTAACGAATGAAAGTAGAATAACCCGAGTGGGGGTGGAGACTACAGGACAAAAAAGTGAAGTGGAAATGGTTGCTGCTGATGAACTATCAACCTTGTGGAAAGAGACGAAGACTCAACTAACTTTCTAAGTAAGTTCACTGTTAATTCTAGCCAAAATTTTTTTTCTCTGACGAAATCTTTTTTTTTATGTGAATAACATCTCTTGGGACGTTCGAGAGCGCGCGCAATATGGGGTCTTTGTACAGGATTCATTAGCTGTTGTAACCAGGACTAGAAGAGGGGAAAAAAAATATCAGCGGAGGGCGGCCGCCCCCCACCATCGACACCAACCGACAGTTTGCCTGGTCTGCTACTCATGTGCGCGCGCACACAGAGTCGCAGCAGCAACGATGCTCTTTCCCGCTTCCCATGTTTGAAAATAGTCAGTGCGACACACACATACACATACACGTATATAGTATACGTATACTATACAGTCTATACACTGTGACTTTCGAAGCCGCCAACGGCGCGCGCAGTCGTAGCAGAAATATAACGGTCCAACAGTTACCGGCATTTCTATAGCATTTTCTTACAGCGTGCGTTTGAAATCAATTTTAACTGTGTGTTTTGGTGTTTTAAAAAAGAATTGGATTATACCGTGTTATAGTTAAATGCAGTACTAACAATGGAAGAACAAAGTGAAGGATCACAAGATTCTACTCAAAACTCATTACAATTAGACGAAGGTAAGATTAATATACATATACACTCACGTAATATATACAATGAAACGTTGCCGAATTTCTTCATTTTATTCTATCTAAGCAATCGCATAAAATTAATTCTATTTCTTTATGATGCATGTCTTTATCTGCTCTCTTCCTCTCTTTCCTACTTTCTCTTTCTCATATTTTGATGATTTATAGAAAATCGGCTAAAACAAGAAAAAAGGAGAAGACAGCAACAAGCGTATCGGGAGAGACAAACAACAATGACACATCAGCACCATTGCTACAATTTGTACACGACAAACTACATCTACGCATGACGAACGACTCTCACGTTTCAACAACCATTAGAAATACTACCATTGACGCAACATTCTCTCGATTCTTAGGAAATATTCATTCCCACATTTACATATCATATTTCAGCTACCACAAACCAATAGTTACTCTAATAAATAGTAACAATAACGATCAACACTCTAACACAAGTATCAGCCAATAAAAAATACAACAATTACATAATATAGAATATTTATGAGCATATTTCACTGATCGAGAGAATATTTGTAAATTTGTGAAAATGCAGGGAATCTGTAAATATGATTGTATATAGCCTTAATAAAAAATAATTACATGCAACAATAACTTCATAATATGAATGCGACACATGTTATTCACATCTGCCGCGTGTCCCACGACACACCCGTTTTTTTTTCAACAAAATGCTTATTTTTACTTTTTTCAGAATGGATCTCGCTACACTCAATAAGATTGCTGAACGTGACTTCTTGCCGAGGAAGAGAGTAATAGATTTGGAAAAAAATCGCCATCACATGGTGACTGCACTTAAAGAGGTTAAGACAAGATTCGGTACAAAGGTTGTAGCCGAACTCGATGAAAGCTTTCAAATCTTCTTACCAGAGAAGATTTCATCAGCCATCCTAAAAGATCAAGAGTTTTTCTACAAACTCTCCGACACTGCAAATAAACTCCGTTTGTTTATATTATATCAGGGTGAAACTTCTTTTAAGTTTGATACATGCGCTTAAAACAGATGATAATAATGTAACACAAAGATTTCTTTTTTCAAACTATTTATTTGTTTAGATTAAAACTTATACATAATAATAATAATAATAATACATAAATAAATTTATAAACATTATACGATTGCTTTCTTATTTACCTCTAACCTGTAATTCTCACATTTCAATAAATCAAAGATTCTCATTTTTATCTATCCAACTGTTATGCTTGGTACTGAACCCTAATCATTTAACATATACGCGTTTACCACTTTTCCTCAAAACTTTTTCTATTAGATACATTTCGGGATACATAGTTTTATGAATTTCCGCTTCATAAAAACCGCCAGAGACTGGTTTATCATAATAATCTTTGACGTGGTAAGTTACTGGATTAATTTTTACGACTCGCGTTATTATGAATATTTCAGTAGACCAGTTTGGTGTATAACCTTTTTCAAAAACTTGTCTTATCTTACTTATTCGCACTTTATCTCCTACTTTCAATTTCGGTTTTTTTCACTGGTAACTTTTCAATTGGAAAACGTTTCTTGATCTCTCTCTCATTTGTCTTCGTAATATTTTTAGGCTCAATTCCTAATGTCCGATGTTTTCTTGAATTTTAAGCTTCGACCAACTCAGGCAGGATATCCAACCATTAATAACTCCCTTGTTTGCTGAACTCCAACCACATTGTATTTTTTAATGTTCTATTAAAACGCTCACATATGCTCGCATGGAGATTACTATGTGAAGAATATAGGTTTATCTTGTACTTATTCATGAGTTTCTGAAAGTTTGAATTGTACAATTCTTTTCCTTCGTCAGTTTGTAGATTTGTCGGTACGCGTTCTTGTTTCAGTATTGACCCCATAGCTAGAGTAACATTATTACCACTCTTTGACTTGATTAGGATGGCCCATGCATACTTTGAAAATGTATCTATGACAGTAAGTAAGTAGCGAAAACCTTTGTTTTTGTTGGCGAATGGAATCATTTCTACAAGATCAGCTTGCCAAGTCTCATCTATTCCCCGTATATCATATTTTCTTCGCTTGTAGATGCGGCGTGCTGGTTTGTGGAACTCTTCAGCTATTTTTTGTCGCTCCATTTTTAGACAATATGTTTAAGGTTTAAGAAAAATTCATGATTATGAAACTTTTATTGAGTTAGAATTTTTTTCAATGCATTCTTTCAATTTTGACTCAAGATTATCTAATCGAATTTCAAGATGAGAAAGAACATTATTGATTTTATTAAATTCAGTGTTTATGGGATTCTCTAAGTCAACTTTCATTACAGGCATTATGTTAGTTAGATTTCTAACTTCTTTACTTATAATTTTCAGAAGCACTACCAAGGTGACTGTATCATTAGGCTGACTTGGATAAGCAAGGTTACATAACCTTTTATTTTGTAAATCAAAATTACCATCTAATGTAAGATTATAACCAATGCTTGGTGGACCGCGACTCACTTCTTGCGTGCCCTCAAGTTCTCTTCCGAACACGTCGAGACTCATGATGCTACTGATCTTATAAGAAAAGATGCATTTCAATATATATGTTCTGCTTCACGTAGTTGATCAATGATCGATTGTATTTCATTGTCGTGATTGTTATTTCCAGCAGATCCTTCCGCAACTAATAATCGCAGTCGCTCGATAAGCTCGTTTGGATCATCCCAGTAGATTAGATCTATAGAAGAATTCTTCTTTGCAATTTTGCGGAACATGGGTCCTATGATATTCATATATTTTCTACTCTTCGTGCGTATACTCTCATCTTTGCTGTATGTTTTCCGATGAGCATTTGATGATTCCAGAATGCTGCGATAATTTTTTCAATCTGTTGAACTTATAAGATTATCATCTGGTTGTTTCTTGAAGAGTAATTCCATTAGACACCCACTTTTAGGATAACTTGCATCTTTCAATTTTACCATTTTATCATCAAATTAAATTCTGAATCGCCAATCATATACACTCCATTGACGTTCCGCACTCCGTATATGTTGTCGATTTTGCTGCGGCTTTCATTTAGCAATGATACAAAGTCAGTTTCTTCATGCGTAGATCTGAATGTTGAATTGACTATCGTGTCATACGCCGAAGGAAAATCATCATCATCGTCATTTTCATTTGTAGATATCGACCGTTTTAGATCGTTTCCTATACGACTTGATTCATCAAATCTCAATCGTTTTCTTGATTTATTAGATTTTTTGATGCTGCCAGAATCCAAAATGTCATTTGCAGGTTGCTTAAAGCTTTTGGTTCTTGAGTCAACAAGTTTCTCGAGAGGTAAAATGACTGGTTTCAATGTATCACTAATAACTTTATCAAAATCATCTCTCTCCTGTTTCAATAAAGAGCATTTTTGTTTAATAGCCTCAAGTGCTCGCACGAGCTCGCTGAGAATATTTTTTTCTTTCTTGAAGTCAGTCATGTTGATTAGATGCTGTCTACAATTCAACTGAAAGTTTGAGTTTTATAATTCCTTTTTTATTGCAAAACAGTCCAATCCTTTTCTGTATCTACCACCATACATGGCTCTATCTTTGTCAATAACAAAGAATCCATACTTATCATTCTTCCAGCATTCAGAACAAAGATTTCGAAATTCATTGAAAGTTAAATCAGTATTAACATGATCATCATAGATATATTTAAGATTAACATCGTCTTGACGATAAATTTCTAACATATTAATATTGTCCCTGATGAGATGTTTCGGTATATGAGCATACAACTGACATAGATAGAAGCTGTCTACAATTTTTTGTCTTCCAATACAGAAAAATGCTCTGATGTTATCCTGCTTCTCACAAGCCATATCGTCAAAAATCATAATTGAATTTGGTAGGGCTTCATCTAGCGATACTACAGATTCATGCTCACTAAACGGTAGATATGATATACTTTGAATAGGTTTCAAAACTTTTTTGAGAAATTGATACTTGGGTTGATTCAAGGATTTAGAGTATACATACACATTTTTAAATCTAAGGCCCTTGGGATGTGTAATTAGAGCTAATAAACTATTTATTTTTCCACAGTTAGATGGACCGCAGAATACTGCTCGTATACTATCTGGTAGTAATTCTTCATGTCGCTTCTTTCTCTTCTTTTTTCCAAAATCGAAGTTCGCCATGGGGAGTTTAACTTTCTGCTCAGTAAAATCCATGTTCACGAGAAGAAGTCGAGATTGACATTGAGCTCTAGAAATATAAACGCTTGTTTTATACTTTGATTATCAATTGTAAATCAGCACTCAAAGAGAAATGATCGTACACAAATCTCAGAAAAAGGCAAAAGGTTATGGATTGCTTTATAAAGTGATCAATAACTTACCGATTGAAATGCATCTTCCTGGACATCAATACTGTGGTCCCGGCACTAAACTGAAGAAACGAATAAAAGAGGTGATCCTGGAATTTATCCGCTTGATCAGACATGCAAAGAACATGACATAGCGTACGCTGATAAAAATGCTGATCGTAAAGCTGCTGACATGAAGCTTACAGATAAAGCATGGCAGCGTGTTAAAGCCAAGGATGCCAGTCTTGGTGAAAAAGCATATGCTGTTACAAATGCTATGAAATTAAGAGGAATAACTGGAATGGGTCTAAAATTTAGTAAGTTAGTGACGGCTGCTTAAAAATCAATGTCATCAAGTAAATGTTCCCGCAAGGTTATTCAATCCGCCTTGAAAGGTGCACGTCAAGCTGTCAAAAACGTTGGCGGTAAGAGGAAAGTCATCATTCCACGTGTTCTTCCTATTCCATCAAAAATTGGTGGAGTTCTTCCTTTTCAGAAAAATTATGACGAAAGTAAAAGACATAATAAGGCTATGAAAACTATTTCTTTAGGCAAAGGTCTCCATCTTAAACCATATAAAACTGGAATGGGATTATTTTTGAATCCTCATGTTGGTCATGATCAAGTTACTAAAAAAAAAAACTTCGATTTAAATTTGCCTAATCGTCCACTGACTGACTATGATCTTATAAAATATGCTCATATGTTGCAAATCCCACATTTCCGTGGTGTTTTGATGAGAAATAATCTACCTTGCGATGCTCCATGGAGTAATGAATCTCCTATTGTTAACTTGGATGATTGCCAAATAGAGGCACTCACTGGGTGTGTTATAGAAAACGTGGTTCCGAAGTAATTTATTTTGACAGTTTTGGCGATCTTAAACCTCTCATTGATCTCATGTTATATTTTAACGTGAAAGAAGTAAAATACAACTATGAGAGATATCAGAATTTTGACTCATTCTTTGTGGCCATCTTTGTCTTCAATTCTTAACCGAAAGGCTATATAAGAGGAGATTGTAGATGTAAGGGATCATTCTCTTTTAAACAGTAATGGAAGATAGTTTCCCTTTGAGTCTTTCAGGAAAATCTTCTGTTACTAGATTGATGCTGTTAATCAATTTTTACAAAAAAAAATTGAAATCAAAAGGAATTGAATTTTCCTCTATAGCTACCAACAATACTCTCATAAGTGAAATTAATTGCAGTCATCCGTTAGATCTCACACCTCACGATTGAATAGGCCGTCTCCTTGGCTTCACTCCTCGTATTCTCACAGAAAAAACTCATCACAGCTCTGATTTACCTATAAAAATATTGAGAATCAATGCACTCAGAGTAGAGTGCAATATTACTGCAGATGCTTACATTAACAACAAAAAAGTTCACCCAATCCATAAGTTCTTCCCCAGAGTTCCAGTTCCTCCAGGGTATAAAATCTTAGAAGTTCCGTCTCATGTCATATATCTACTACTCAGTGCCAAGTGCATAGATCATCTTCAAATTCGAATCGTAGATCAGGATGGAAATTTGGTGAGTTTCCGAGGAGAGGAAATTACTATTAGACTTCACATCAAATCTATTTAATGGGCATCGTTTTCTATCCTAGTGTGCATATAAGCCAACCATCATGCCAATCAGTCATCAGTCCACCGAAGAAACTCAAACCGTTAACACGGCAGAGCATTCAGTTCCTGAAAAGCCAAGGTCTAAAAGTTCGTGGAAAAAATTTACGTGCATAATTCTCTGCTGCTTCCAGAAAAATGGACGAAATTCTAAGCATTCAATCAGGTGTCATATTCGATGAGTCTATTGTTCATTATGAGGTTCACGCACATCAGCCATACTCAACATTAAGCTTTGATAATAGTGATGAAATTCGTATTTCTATTCAACATCAAGATTTATGTCCCTTACCATCACGTAGTTCTATACATGTATGTGGAAAATTACAAAAAACAGATGGAACAGCACTAGAGAAAATTAAATTCGTTAACAATGGCATTTGCCATCTGTTTGACGAAATTCGTTACGAAATTAATGCCGTGGAGATAGATAAAAGTAAAAATGTTGGTATGAGCAGTCTCATGAAAGGTTGGACTTCGTTCAATCCGAATCAGACTCTCATATTAGAAAATTCAGGCTGGCTTGGCGTTAATGAAGTAACCAAAACTTTAGTAGATGAAAACGGTAACTTTGACGTTTCCATCCCTCTGAGTATGATCTTGGGCTTTGCGGAAGAGTATAAAAAAATTGTAGTTCATATGAAGCATGAACTCATTCTCACGAGATCCAGAAACGATTTGAATTCAATAATCCAGGAAGGTACTGTAGCAAATAATATAACTATTTATGAAGAGTATCGAGTAAAAATATCGAAGATAGAGTGGTTAATGCCATATGTGATTGCATCTGATAAACAAAAAATCCAGCTGTTGAATTTCATTGGCAAAGATAATCCAATCTCTACGAGTTATCGTTCATGGGAGGTATTTGAATATCCTCTCCCTCCGAGCACGAATAAACATGTCTGGACTATGAAAACTTCTAATCAATTGGAGAAACCTCGTTTTGTGATTATTGAACTGCAAACGAAGAAAAAAGCAATGAGAAATGCAAATGCCAGTCGATTTGATCATTGTAAGATTAGTAATGTGAGATTTTCTTGAATTCTCAATATTATCCATACAACAATTTGAACCTCAACATATCTGAGAATCAGTTTGCAGTTCTCTATGATATGTATCCTAATTTTCTAAAAAACCTACTATGGAAGAGACCCACAGCCACTGCTGACAAAGTCTAAATTTATCAATTTTGAACCACTTATAGTTATTGACTGTTCACGACAAAACGAATCTCTAAAGAGCGCTCCTGTCGATGTACGTCTAGAATTTGAAGCTAAAAAAGACTTTCCAGCTAATACTTCAGCTTATTGCATGGACTTACACGATCGCATCGTTCAGTACAATCCCATCAGTGGGGATGTCAAGAAACTCTCCTAAAAGATATTATTCTCCACTATGAAATTATTCCATCAATCCTGCAAACATTTGTGAAGCAAAAAAATAAA
This sequence comes from Gastracanthus pulcherrimus, assembly GCA_949152435.1. Lineage (NCBI taxonomy): Eukaryota > Metazoa > Arthropoda > Insecta > Hymenoptera > Pteromalidae > Gastracanthus > Gastracanthus pulcherrimus. The sequence goes on from OX424572.1 coordinate 164,678,287, forward strand.
AATAAAAGTAAAAGTAGAAAACGCTATAGACATACTGGATCACACAAGAGAGGGGGGAGATTCTTCTACCTCTCTTCATTTCGGATTCAAGATCACGCTCGGGTGATCCAGAACCCGTACGGAATCTGGATCACTTTGAGAGGGGAGGGGTGATCGAGAACCCGTGTGAGCCAATATGCCTATACTGCCGCCGTAAGTAAGAAGGTCTGTAACTTCAAAATGTCACTTTCGCCGCAATTTTTATATGAAATTTGAAAGTCTGCCGTTTTCTATTAAATTAATTATTTTTATCAAAGTGAATTTTTTTGTATATAATTTTTTGTATATAATTATTAATGATCTAAACATGAAGACATTTAAAAAACGAGTACAATTATGATTTCATTAAAAAAATGTTAGTTACACACGGCGCCCTCCGATCAAGTTTAAATAAAAAGATCTTGCACCTCGCGAGTTTTTTTATAAATCATTCCTGGGATACCTTCCGATGATTTTAAGCCTAAAATGAAAATAATCCCTACAGGGATTTTCAAATAAACTCGATATTTGATCATTTTCGTAGGTTATCGTGACTATTTTCTATATTGCATCTTGTATTTAGATTTCTTAGGCTTTAAAAATATATTTCAATATTAGAAATAAGTTTATAAATTCTTAATACTCATTAAACTTTTAAAGTTCATATAAATTTTTTTAAATACTGCTCAAAAATTAAATTTTTTAACTTCTTATTTCAAATATTTTTCTGTGCGCTCTAAGTTTCTTTTTTTTTTCTTTAATGGAGGATAAATTTGATATTCCGTTGCCATGGCTGCGATAAATAAACTTATGCTGATTTTACAGTTAGTAAAAATGCCGAAGGCAAGAACACACGATGAAAATCGTCATCAAATTTGTTTACTTTGCTTTGGAAAAACTAAAGTAATGATTCCTGTAAAAGGAGAATTAAAAGTGCTTGTTGAAAAACAGTTTGAGTACGATATTAGTGATGACCGATTACCTCTCGTTCTATGCAGTAGTTGCAAAAGAGATTTATACAGAATTAGAAACGATGAAGATATAAGTGTGAATCTACCAAAATTTTCTGATCTTCAACCTTTGAAGAAATCTACTAGATCAAGCGACGATGTTTTATGTGCTTGTCATATTTGTGAGCTTGCGAGAAAACCCCCTCCTAGAAAATTTTCAAACTTTGCAAAGAATAATGTTATGCCTCAGCGACATAGAATACTTGTTGATGTGACAAATATAAAAGTTCCAAGTAAGCTATTAAAACATATCTTTTTCTAGTTATAATAACTACAATATAATAATACAATTTTAATCTAGATGAAAGAAAATCACCTTCCGTTGAAAGCCGGTGTAGTTACTGCTTTTCTTTGTTGGGAAAAGGAAAATCTCATAAATGTAACTTTACCGTACGCTTGGAGAATTTGACTGAAAACATTATGCAAACAAGCCCAAGAGCTACAGATCAAGTAATTTCGTCTTTGCTTAAACGCAAAATGATTACAGAAAATACACAAAATACTACAACTCTATCACTTTCTCAAACACGCGGTAAACCTCTTAAAGTTGATATTGGTTCACAAAATAACAAAGCTTTAAGCAAACCTGAGCTTTTTTCTGCAGACGATTTTTTAAAAATCCAGACGAGTTTACATTTGAGCCAAGCGAAGACACTTTCGATTGATACAGCTTTACGAGTAGCTACGAAAAATGCTAAGGTCGTGGAACCACATTTGAAAAACAAACTATCAATTAAAAGTCACTGTGTTGATGATTATTTTGGTACTAAAAACTTTGACTTTGTTCACGTCAAGGCTGATAAAGTTTCATCTGCAGCCGAAACAGTAGCTTACTACACAAATCTTGATGGTTTAATAGAACACATTAAAGAAAAACGCTCATTGTCTGAATTTCACTTGAAGTTTGGTATTGACGGGAGAGGGGGTTTTCTGAAGATATGTTTATCCATTCAATCTACTTCAGAAAATGAAAAGCTAAATAGACACCGGCAAAAGTTCGAAGATGGTATTTCTGCTAAACGGTTTAAAGATTCAGGTGTTAACAAATTATTGATACTAGCATTAGCAAACAGTTCTCAAGAAAATTATGAAAATGTATCGCAGCTGTGGTCTGCAATAAAAATAAACAACTTTCAGGGAACTATTGCGACAGATTTAAAACTTGCTAATATTATGGTTGGCATCATGTCGCATAGCAGTTTTTACCCCTGCACTTGGTGTTTCGCATCGAAAAATGATTTAAGTAGCTGCGGAATACCGAGGACAATAAATAATACGTTTCAAAATTATATAAACTGGCATCAAGCCGGATCTGTCAAAAAAGATGCGAAGAATCATAAAAATTGTATTCATCCGCCTTTTTTATCAACTGATGTAGACAAAACATTTCTTCAGATAATACCTCCACCTGAACTTCATTTGATGCTAGGTGTAGTAAATACATTGTATAGACACTTATTGGCTGAATTCGAGAAAGACGCTCTTCTATGGGCACAATCATGCCATGTCACTCGTGATATACGTCAGGGTAATACAAGTTTCAATGGCAATTCGTGCAAGATATTATTAGACAAACTTGATTTCCTGCGTTCACGAAATCACAATTTGGGATGTTTGAAATATGTAAATGCTTTTGAGCACTTCAAAAATGTTGTACATGCCTGCTTTGGAAAAAATCTTGACCCATATTTCAAAGATAAGATTAATGCCTTCAAGCAAAGTTATTTACATTTAAATGTACCAATAACGCCCAAAATTCATGCAGTATTTTTTCATGTGCCTGACTTTTGCGAAGAAGTTCAGACGGGACTTGGATTTTATAGTGAACAGGCTATGGAATCTGTCCATGCTGATTTCAAATCTGTGTGGGAGAAATATAAAGTTTTTAAGAACCATCAAGAATATGCAGAGAGGTTGCAACTTGATTTATGTGAATATAATAGTTTACATTCATTTTAATTATTGTACATAATAAAGATATTTTTTTAATGTAATAAAATGATCGCAAAGTTTGTAAATTCGAATACGGTTTTGAAAATTTTTATGAATTCAAAATTTTTAATACCTATTGAGCATTTATAAACTTATTTCTGATGTTGAAATATATTTTTAAAACCTAAGAAATCTAAATACAAGATGCAATATAGAAAATAGTCACGATAACCTACGAAAATGATCAAATATCGAGTTTATTTGAAAATCCCTCTAGGGATTATTTTCATTTTAGGTTTAAAATCATCGGAAAATATCCCAGGAATGATTTATAAAAAAACTCGCGAGGTGCAAGATCTTTTTATTTAAACTTGATCGGAGCGCGCCGTGATACGGCTTTTTGGTTATGAAATTAGAGGGCGACCATAAGCAAGAAAGCCGTATATACCAACATAAACGATAATTTTTTTACTATGCATAAACTAATAAGTTAGAATATTGAAAATACTGTTATTAATAGTGGAACTGATTGAGCTTTATACAGAAAATAATAAAACTATTTTTTTATTAATTAAAAATATGCTAAAAATAATTATTAATGCATATTTTTTTAACAGAATTTATATTATTTCAACAGTTTTATTTAATATTTGCGTAAATAAAATATACATTTTAATGCTTTAACGTAAAGATTTCTAATATTAATAAAACATTATTTATTGTTTGCCAAGTTTTTCCAAAAAGAATGACGATAATTTGGCATTAAAGGGAGAAATGTTTTCACCATAAGATTTTTCACATCTTCGTCGATTCCGCAAGGTTTTTCTAAGGCATCAGGTTTTTTTGATATGTTTTTCATCCCCTTTACTGATAAAAAATCGAGCTTGTAAGATTCACCATTGAAAGAGGTTTTAGACGTCAACGTCATTAACCCTCGTTCGGCAATGATTTGAACCATGTTTCCAAGTAATGGTTTTGGATTGTTTAATTTTAGATTGTTCGTCCTTTGCACAGAATGACCGTCTAGTCAGTTATAAAAGTCAGTATGATCCATGGCTTTTGTGATGGTGTGAGTATTCGCACCTTTCACTGCATCGCAAAAATCATTGAAGTCGTTCGTTCTTTTCTGTTTTTTTAATGATTTTTCTACCTGATGATGAAAACTATCAACACTCATAAATGTATGACCTGGTTCAAAATAGTTAATTTCAATGGTATCAGATGATATTACATTAAAATTAATAATGTGAACAAGATACGTTAAGAAACACCAATTTTTGTTTTGGGCAGTACAATTATCGAGCCACAAAATGATTTTCTTAGAATCTCTGTGATGTAAGAAAAAAGCATTATACGCAGAAATCAGATCCTCTTTGCGCCTACCCGAAACACCCTCATGCCATAAAACTGCAAAAGTATTTTTTTTTTATTTGAGCCTACAGGTACGAAACTTTTGTTGTAAAGAGAAATTCTTTTTGTAAATAAAACAACTTTGAAAGTATGAATTCTGGGGAGCATTATAACTTTTTGCAAATCAACGGAACAACAAATGACACCATCTGGAAGTGACTGATCTGCGTATTCGCGGTATTTCTAAAGGGTGAGCTTAGCTTTGTCGATATGAGTTTTCCAAGGCGTACAGGCATCGCAATCTGCATCAAGATTCGTCTCATTGTGTTGCGAATTGTGCAATTTAAATGTCTCACATTTTTCGCACTCTTCATGCCCTAACTTTGTAAAACTAATATTCATTTCCTTCAAGCATCTACTGTAAATACTAATCGAAATCTTCAGCTCCTTGTGTTCTTGACAAAAATCTTCATACATACTAGTAATTGAAATATCACTAGGTAAATACCGAGCATTCGGAGCATGTTCTCTTCTGTAATGAGATACCGTTGGATTGTATTTTTCAATGTGTGCGAATACAACTTCTGTGTTAATTTTGTGTTTCGATGGTTGACTGCCACGTTTATCGGCAAGGGGAGTGATTTCTTGCTTATCTGCGCCGCGCACGATGCGCAATATCATCTTGTCATTATTTGCTTTCAAACCCAATTTTCTGAGAAAAACAATTCTACAAACTCGTGTTAATTCACCGGTGTTTTTTCTAAAATGATACTTTATAGACATCGTTCGAATTCATTTAGGGGATCTAGATGGTTTGGCCGGATCTTCACGAACACACATACTTAGAATAAACATATGTTTGCAATTATAATCAAGGAATTTTTGTTTATGTATTATAATTAAAAAATTGTAAAAACACTAAAATAATTTAGAACACGTGGTTTTATAGGTGATACCATCCGGATGATAACACTGAAGTTCAGAGACTAAAACATCGTTTATTTTAAAAAATTTAGCAATGAACAAATTTTGTTAAATTTTAGATTCTTTAAGTGTAGTCCCTGAGTTTTTGTTATCATGCGGATGATACCACTTATAAAGGCATACATTTAAAATTATTTTAGTGTTTTTACAATTTTAAATTATGGAATATAAATAGTTTCTCATCTAGAAAAAAATTTCTGCATAAAACAACTACGAAAACTTTAGAGTAATTACTGCATGAATTGTGAAGGATTCATGCAAGAATTCTTGCAGGAATCTCTAGAGAAATTCCTGCAGATTATTTTCGTAAGGGTAAATCTAATTCATTTAGGATTCAGCCTGAATTCAGATTGAATTAATTCAGGATCAAACTTTTGTACAGTGGTTAATAAATAGAAAAGACAGTGAATTATGACGAAAAAGTAATGTTGTTTATTTAATCAATTGCGAAGTAAACAATAAAACGTAGCGATATAATATAATGAATGGTATTAACACATTTTGGTACAATTAGACAAGCAGTGATTTTTGTCTGCGAGTATTTCACATAAACACAGCTTTACTATACTGCTATTATATAAGACTTAAATGTAATAAAATCTGACAACTTCAACACTTATAAATGCACTTCAAATTACGTTCTAAGTATCGGTTAGATAAGTTTTGCTGACTTTTAAAAATATTTTATTAAAACATTTTTTCGAATCTCATTTAAAATTTGTAATCTAGTACACGTTTTCATTATTTTACTATTAAAAAAAGTACTGTAATTGTCAGTAACAAAATCATCTTTTAACAAATTTTTAAAAGAATAAAAAAATTAGTACATTTCATGAACCTTGTTAAAAGAAATACAGGGATAATTTTTAATAAATCTTAATTCACCAGCAGTGTTTTTGAACTACAAAAACTCATAAATATTTTTGTTTAATATCTAAATTATTTTCTCGTCAAGGGGACCTGACCACCTTACACTTGAGTCCGGCTTTTAAGTAAAATTTTGATACAAGAAAATTGAAGTAAATTAACAAATATGTGATTTATCATTTACTCTTCACAGCTATTTTAACATTAAATGTGTTATATTATACTTCCTTATAACCTGAAAAAATTATACATTAAAAAATTATAAAATTAAACATTAATCATAATTTCTGCTATTCTAAATAGTAGCATTCACTAGAGGGATATATCACAAACAATTTGAGTCCTGATATACCTGACTGTATCCAGTAAAGTATAATGAAGTTGAAGTATATTGGCATTAGAATATAGCTCAACACCAAACCTAAATCAAATATGTGATTTATGTACTCTTCACAGCTATTTTAACATGAAATTGGTTATATTATACTTTCTTATAACTTGAAAAAATTATATTACACAGGTGGGGCATTCTTTCGCAAAACACACACCCCCCATAGCCAAAAATTGGGGCTACCAAAACACTCGTTCGAAGGCTTAAATTGAAGGTTAGGATCTCTAGTTTTCCAAACCACATGGTTTTTCGAACGAATCAATATGGTGGCTTTAATATGGCGGCTAGAACGAGAAAATCAGAAAAAAAAATTTAAATGCTCGAATTACATATCGTAAGTGCTGAGTGAAAAAAATTTTGTAGGCTTAAATTGTTCCTTTTTGTGTCTACTTTAAGTTGACATAACTTATTTTTATGTACCGCAACCCGGGGACACTGTAAAGTGACATAACCTCCGAAAACAGCGAAATTACGCAATAAATCGGTCCATAATAGTATGTTTTCTGTCAATTGATAACCAAACTAGGTTTTTCATACATTTTTGAGGTCGGTGAATACCGATCCATTATAATTTTCGTCCATGAATCCATACATTTTTATTAAACTGGGGAAAACTTCGTAATATCATCAATATCAAAGCTCGAACGCCGCAGTGACTGACCGCATCGCCCGAATTGTCGAGAAACCCTCCGGCGATCTGGGTATCCGACAATCCAACCCACCCGCCATCCATCTCGCCACTTGTATTCGCATTCCTTAAAGCGTCTCCTGGCCCTTATAAATCGGTGATAAAAAAAGGCTTGGAGAAAAACTATTAATAAAAAAATAGTAAAATCTTGAAAAAAATACTCACATTAATGTGTGCTTCAAAAGACTAAATTCGAGTATAATTCAATTCTATCACTTATGTAGTATAGATAAAAGCCATGCTACTGTTTCTCAATCACAATATTTTTCATACAACAGATCTTTTTTAAGTAAAATTCTTTTAAATAGGTCGTTTGAACTTCGGTTCAAGATGCCTCATTCGGATCGATGCATAAATCCTTACAATACAAAAGCTGATAATACCTGTAAACGTATCCGGACGTTTCGTCGACTACATTTGGTCGAAAGACAGTTGATCGACTACTTTTGGTCGAGCGGACGTTTGATCGAACGGACTTTTGGTCGAACGGACGTTTGGTCGACTAATGAATATTTAAAAAAAAACCATGGTCAGCCCGTGTTGACCCGCTGGGTTTTGGGTGTGAAAGGGAGGGGAGCTCCGCTACTATTATTACTGCAATATTGAGACACTTGCTGTACCATGGAGTGTCGGTGCTGTTGGGTTTTTAGGTTATTTTTATATTATTGTGAAATAGTAATATTAAAATGATTTTTTTAGTAATATATTCAAAATTGGTGTATTGTTGCTTTAGTTATTAGGAAAATTACAATAATTTTATATAAAATACGAAAAATAAAAAAATTATGATTAACATTAGTCAACCAAAAGTCTAGTCGACCAAAAGTCCAGTCGACCAATAGTCTGTTCGACCAAACATTCGTTCGATCTATGATGGGCGACCAACTGTCGTCGACCAAAAGTCCTTAGACAAAACGCCCTGAACTCCCTGTAAAGGCTTGAGAAAAGTATCAAATTCATTTATTCAAAAGTTTCCTGATTTACCGAAAAATTCGAAAGTATGTGGACAATGCAGAAAAAAAGGTGAGACGCTTGCTGTAGAAAACAATGAATCTATATCTTGTTTTGGTGGCCCCAATTTTTGGCTATGGGGGGTGTGCGTTTTGAAAAAGAATGCCCCAGGTATAATAGAATAACTATGAGTTTCTAAATGTAAATACGTATGCAATCAAGGAATTACTTATTCAGAGTTTTATCATTTATTTAGTTCAATATTTCTACTTCAAAATTATCCTGATAGAAATGTATTGTTTAGTTTGTTTCTTGAATGCTGATTTTGCTGCGAAAAAGATAATTAAACTGAAAGTAATATAATCTTTGAAGCTCTTGAATTATTTCTCAATTAAATATCCATATAATAAAATAGTCTCCTTTGATAATATTTAAAAATTTAAGCATATCCGCTCTAACTTTTAAGTTAAAATATTTCACAAAATAAACACTGAAATTTCTTGACTAAAATTTCTTGACTGATATTGAACTCGAACAGCTTATCGAATGGTCGGTAATACAGTTATTATACTATCCGACACATGGCGCCGCTGTGGTTACACATGAAAATCGCGCAATCTTTCAAAATACTTAAATCATTAAAATAAGAATTAAATAGCATATAAATATTCTATGTCTTAATTGGTATTCAATATTTCATTTTTAAGTACTAGATATTTATTGATTAATAATAAAGATTAATGATTTTATTCAGATCAAAATACTTCAGGTCAATTTTAACTTTAAAGGTGGTCAGGTTCCCTTAACATTAGTAAACTAAATTAATTAAATTATTACTCATTACTCAATGTTTGTCAAAAGTATGCATACGTTATTAATTAAAAGAAAACATCAGTGATGAAGATTTATTAGTATGCGAAGATGACTTATTTTAATTCGTATTAAATTATCAAATGTATTTTAAAGAAGATAGCATAACATTTAATATCCATAGTTTATTGCATGTTGTTCAATCGATAAGAAATATTTGGACAACATATACTTTCCTTTTTGAAAGCAATATTTATCAACTCAAATCATATCTAAATGGCCCAAATGGAATGGACCAACAAATGGCAAGAAAAGCTTTGCAAATATTACATTTCAAAACTGGTAACGTTCAGTATTCAACGTCTGAGCTGAAAGATTATTGCACAAATTTGTTCAGTCACAAAAGTTTGTCTACTACTCATGATTACGGTAAAAATTATGATGTCGTTTTCGTAGGTAAAGGTTACTTCAAACAGTACAATGGAAAGTTTTGTAAAACGTACAGAAAATATATTTATAAAGGCAAAGTTTTTCGCAGATGAATGCGAAAAACCGACATGTACAGTAGACACAATTGTACAATTAAAATCAGGCAGGTATGGAAACATACTAGACATAATAATATTTGATGATAAATGTTATTTTAAAATTTTAAAAAGTACCATATTTGAAAACAAGCCTTTCAATGTATGCCATATAGACAAAATAAAAAGTGAAGACACTGAAAATAGTGCTGTAGTATCTATGAATGAAGTAAATGAATGTACTTCCGGTAGCTTAGGTTATGGAGTTTTGTATACAATTTTAGTTAAAATCTGATAACAAGACCTTGAATTTGAGTGGTTGCAGTATTTCTGAAGTTATTTGAATAAAAAGTTATGTCTGTTTCAATATTATGAAAATTCTCAAGTAATAAATTGGGAATCTGGTTGTAGGACCATATCTTGCATTGTTCCAATTTACTACGAGTACCTAAAAATTTTCGTAATATTCAAACAAGCATAATTTTTGATCCACATAACTTCAGAAATGCTGCGACCAATCAAATTAAAGATCTTCTTATCAGTTATTAACTAATATTATGTACAAGTCTCCATGACGTAAACTACCGGAACTAAATTACATCGAACTCTGACATAAACCATTTAAAATGCTAGAAAAATTGTACAATATTGAGACTGGAACAGTTTCTATATTTAGATATATTTACGTTTGCCAATTTTTATGTAGATTTTATTCGGAACAAAGATTCAAAAAGATTTTGGATTTTGAATAATCATAGAAAATTAGTCTTGAAAAATCTTCAAAGATAGTCTGTTTTTTGTTAAAATTTGACACATATGGCTCTTCACTTAGAAAAAAATGTATGTATCGTGGATCACACAACAGATGTTAATAACACCTTGACGAATTTTTTTTATTGCAAAATAGTTGGATATTGATATAGGTTTTTAATGAAAATACCAATACAATGTTTTTTATATCTTTTTTAAAATGTTTGGTATATAAATATTTTTATTAAGTAATGTTTTATGTACAATCTTTTAAATGTGTTACTTAATATTTAATTACATTTTATATACATTTTGGATTTCGTATTATTCTCGTATTTGTTGTTGACTGATTGGTGTGTTTGTGTATCTTGCTCATTGTTATCATTGCTTATGAGAGTAATTATTGCTTTGTGGTAGCTAAAGTACGATACGTAAATCTTTGATTCGATGTTTTGCAAGTTGTGAAAGAATACGGTGTCAATAGTAGTATTTTCAATTGTTGTTGAAATTGACGGGTCGTTTATCATGTGTAGACGTAATTTATCATTTAAAAATTGTATTCACGGTGCCGAATATATATATAATAATATCATTGGTACTGTATTGTGATGCTGGTAATCTGCGTTGTAAGCTGAAAGTTGTGCTGCTCCGTCATCGGACAATTTCCATAAATTTACATTAATTTAAATCAATGTTGTGTTACTGTAAAGTGAGTATAAATAAATTTGTATATGCGTGTGTGTGAGAATCAATCAAATCAATGTTGTGTTAATGTAAAGTGAGTATAAAAGAATTTGTATATGCGCGTGTGTGAATGTATACAAAAATAAAAATGAGTATGTATTTAAATTAATTTAAATGATGAGAGAGTGGGTGTATGATGTTATTTGATGAAAAAGTTTTTTGATTTAAGGTAATAGATTACATTTGTGAACTTCTGTATAAAGTATTTAGGATGTGCATGATTGATAAGTGAGTATGTGTGTATGTGTGCGTGTGTGCGTGAGTGTGTGTGAGTGTGTATATGAGTGTGTGTGTGTGTTTGCGTGCGTGTGTGTATGTGTGTGTATACGTGTAAGTGTATATTATTATTACTAAATATAAAGTTTGAATAGATGTTGAATAAAGGAAAAAGTATATCGATTTTTAAGAACTTTTTTTTTACTTTTTTAAACAGTTTTTTATGCTGGTAAGTTCTTAAAACATATGCTCTTAGGACTCAATCACATTCCTATCACGTCATAGCTTATTTTCAAACGGAATAAAAGAGGAAAAGTACATACGAAGGAAAGTGAGAGATGGAGAACTATTCAGCCAAAACGGGACTATGCCTAGGGTGAATATTAATTTTACATTACTAGATGCAAGTTCAAATGCTAATAATGAAAGATACATAATTTTTAAATTTTGTAAACCTTTTTAGAACAATTTATATTAAGAAAAACGTAAATTCTTACATTCGTTACTACTAATTTTTAAGATTCATTTTGCTCAAACCTACAAATTTGAAACTTCAAAATGGTTCCTGCGCATCCATTTTTAATGAATCGGTATGAACATTTTTTACACGTCTATTTTGACAAATTTTGCACAAAACTACAGAGAAATATTTCACTAAAACAAATATATAAATGTTAGTTTATGACATATCTAACTAAAATATGAGCTAATTTATTGCAAAAAATATTTAATATTTCTTTAACATCAGTAATGATAAATATAAATTGAAAAATAAAATTTTTCATTTTGTACATTTTTCAATACTGTTATAATATATCATATGCCAATAGTTTTTTTGCATTTGACAAAAAATTGTTATGCAGGAAGATTTTATAAGAAACGTGTTTTATCACTGGTTTAATAGCTATACTTGACGGACCAGGTAGTTAATTATATTAAGTAGATCTTAGAATATCCTTCTTATATGTATGTAATCATATAATCATAAAAAAAAAAAATTTCCTAAATTTTAATATTAAGGTAGGACTATGGTGAAAAGATAAACTTTTTCTACTGTTCAGTCTTACGAGCTAACATTTTGAAGGCTTGTATGATGATATTCATAGGTTCTATATCAATTTTTAGTTCAAAATGTCGATTATTTGTACATTTATCGATAAATCGTTTTCAGTGTCACTTGCGCATAGCATTTTGAGAAAAAGCTCTGAAAAAAATTAAGTCACTTCTTTGATTGGTCAACAAAATAAACTGTTGACAGAATTTAAAAAATCGTCTTCTACTTCCTCAAAAAAATTTAGTTTTCATTTGACTTATGAAAATGCGTAAAAAATCACGTTTTTTAATAATGACTAATGGATAAAATGAGATAAGAAAAAAAATTTAAATATTGTCAACAGTTTATGTTAAACGTATACTAAGGTATATTTTCTGAAAGTTTCAAAATGATTTATAAAAACCTCATGCGCAAGCCACTTATTAAAGTTAGGAAAATGAGTGGCAAGAAAAACCCGTTTAAAGATTCAATTTTTTATGTTATCTAATGTAAGTTGTTTTACTTAAATGCATATAACTTTGTTAAATCATCAAGTTTCGATATTTGATACATTTCAAAACATTCTTACAATTACAAAGATCAACAAAATTAAATAAAATTTTTTTTTTTAATTTTGGCCAAAAACACTAGAGTCTTACCTTAAGCATTATGTATATGACCAACGAATAAATGTGAATACATTATTTTAAAATGTATGTATGGGTGACGAATAAATATGTGTGTGTACAAATATTTTAATCTAATATAAAAGTTTGTGTGTGATGTAGCAAAATACGGGCGATGAGAAAATATATTATACCTACTACAGCGTGTTATGAGTCGGACTACTCCCACCACCTCCATAGCTGCTTTCACCTCTGCTAGACTGGTTATAAGAGGATTCGAGAACGTAAGCCGTCATCAGTCGAGCATTCCAAGCTGGTCAAGTAGGAGGTTCAACAGGTACAAAAGTCTACGACGATGAAGAGGTGCAGGGCGATGACAGCAGCAGAACGGCTCAGAGGACTTCTTCTCGCTAGCTAGCTTTGACGTCGACTGAGATGCGTGTCTGGTGAGCTGTACCTTATAGCCGCGGTCCCTCCGTTGACTACCTCAACCACCACTACTCCATTCCAAGCTGGCCGAGAAGGAGGAAGTCTACCAGAAGCAGAGGTCCACCAGCATGGCTCCGATGACTTCTTCTCGGTAACTGGGTTCGATGTCGCCTGAGCTGAGAGACTGGTGAGTTGCATCTTATAATCGCAGCTCTCTACTCTGCAGACTATCCTCACCAACGCAATTGCTCCCGTCACTGCCATCAGTACGAAGTGGATTTTTTGTTATATAAGTCTCATGGTCAATTTTCATCCAACAATTATTTCTCGTAAAATACCCTCATTTAAAAACACCCAAATTTTCAGTGTTTACACCGAATATTGGGTTGTAAACACTTAAAATTTCAGTGTAAATACAGAATTTTGGATGTGTACACTCAAATTTAGGTGTTTATACCCAGAACGTTCGGTGTCCACGCCAAAATTGTCTGTGTACACACCTAAAAATCAATGTTAACACTCAAACATTTAGTATACCCCCATAATTTTTGGAGTGAAACACCCAAATTCGGTATGGAACACTAAATTTTTCAGTGTGAACATCTAAGATTAAGTACACACCCACAATTTTCAGTATTAACACCCAAATTCAGTGTCAACACACAAGCCTTTAGTGTACACTTCAAATTTTCGGTGTGAAACACTAAATTTTCCAGTGTGAACATAAAAAATTCTGTGAACACTGAAACATTCAGTGTACACTGTACTCTAACAATTTTCAGTGTTTGCTGTTCTTACATGTAACACATTATTAAATATTACTTCAAAATTTTATTTTTGAACGTATCGATTGGTCGTATATATATTTAAAAAATGAGTTTCAAACAATGTAAAATAAAAAAAAAGTTTAATATTGCAAAGTAAATTAGAAAGTACCTAGGAAATTTTAAAAATATATTTTTTTTGTTATAACATCGTATGAATGGTTAAAAAATGCCACGCGCAAAATAAATTTTATTTTTATATTATATTTGTAATATATTTATAATATACCAAAAACTATTTTATGCTACAACAGCTAAAAAACATTGCTATTATTAACTTTTTATTATCTCATCAAAAAATGCATTTCGATTCTAACCTCTTTCTTTCAGGTAAAAAGTAACTAAAATCTATATGTGAAAATATTTTATCAAAAATATTTGATATCAATGATTTTTAGCATTTATAATGTCGCAGCTGCAACGCTGAATACACTTAATATTTCGTATACTAAGGAGAGCCAGTCTGATGATTCCAAAATTTTCCAAAAAGTTCTTAACTGTAATTCTTTTTACTGTAAAACCTAAACATCTTGATTCTGTGCGACATAATAATATATTAACATTATCTGCAATACCATAGTACCCAGATAGCATTGAGTCGGTACTGTGTCGGCATGTTGACGGCCCGCGGGCCGCCCGCGGTCCGTCAATGTGACGGATTTCTGCCCCGCTTGTGAGACGGCACGGTACAGGAACGCGGGCGTGGCACGCGGGCCGTCATAGTGCCGTCATTTTGCCGATGCAATCTGCCAACCGCGATTGGCGCTATGGCCCGCGTGCCGGCAACGTACTAGCACTGTGCAGTCCAATGCTTGCACGTTAAAATTTATATACAAAAATTTATTTTAAAATGTGTACGCCGCTTGAAAAAATATTATTTTAATTATATTTAAAATAATTAATGCATAAACAAAAATTAAAAAAACAGTTCCGAACTATTTAAGCGTTTTTTTATATTTTTCTGCCACTGAGACTCGAACCCGGGATCTTCTAGTTGGAACTCCGACATCTAATCCACTGGACCACGAAGACTTTTATTTCTAATGTTATAAAAATAGTATTGCATAAGTACAACTCGCAATTTTTTAAAAATTAAATTTTTAGGTATATTTAAATAAATTAATTTATATATATTTCAAGACGAGTTGTACATAACGTCCTATTCGCGAAAAAAATGTAAAAGTTATGATATTAAATAAAATACGAAAAATAAGTCTATGAACAACATTTTGGGCTGAAAATGTTTATTTACGCTAAATTAATTACAGTTAAGACTTCAATTTTATCTCCGGTATTTTTTTTATATAATATAAATATAAAAATTTGATATCACGTCGTGCCGTCCATAATCTGTCACATTGCGGCCACGATTTTCCCGACACGGCGGGCTTGCACTGTGCCGTCAATCTGCTGGAATCTGAAAGTTCAAAAAAGTGATGTTGCGTGAAGGCACAGGGCGGTCACGACGTGCCACCGAATCGGACAGTACGCCGCGACTGCACAGTGATGGCATAAATTCGTCACGCCGTGCCAGCACGCCGTGCTCGGCACGGGCTGCTATCTGGGTATTTGGAGGAACTTTGCGGCATGCCAGATGCTAGGTGGTACGTTTACAGAAAGAAAAATCCCGAAAGTTATTTGACTCCTTTAGACACGAACATACTTAAAAATGAATAGTTCACTTTTCCGTTAAAAATCAAAAGAATTTTTTTATAGAGAACAACTAAATATAAAAAAAATGTTAGTGATCATTTTTTTAAATTAGTTTGTACTTTGAATATTAATATTTTCTTTAACAAAAATTTGCTCCATTTAAGGAAGTTTAAGCGGCATGATCTGATAAAAAATAACATTTTGGTAAATACGTAGCTGATTCCTCTCTCTCTCTCTCTCTCTCTCTCTTTTGTTAAAATAGAGAGAAAAATTAGATAATTTTTTGCTATATAAAGAAATGTTTTTTAAATTTACTATAAAAATTTGTTAAAATTTTCATACAATTTAGGAAGATATTCATAAAGATATGGTAGTAAAGAAAGAAAGTATATTTATATGAAGGGGACAAAATAATTGACGATTCTATAGAATATATAAGAGCCAGGTAACTAAAATTTTGTGTGAATTAAAACCTCAAAATCGGAAATTAAACTTTACCAATACATAGAGAGGTACGATGTAAAGTACTCATGTAGAGGATTCGAATTTCTTGCGTTTTGCTCTATCTGCTTTCTTTTATCGAGTTACAAGAAAAAACGAAACTCTAACATCAGAAGATCGCTTTTTTATTTAATTTTTCTTTAGAATGGAATGAAAATTCAAGTTTTATGGCGTCTCATTTGTAGAATTGTATTAGCCACCATTGACCCGCTCCAGTATAATATTTTGACACTTATATGTACACGGATCTCTTAATATATAATGTCTGCTTTCCGAAGTTCTTCGATTATAGTTTGTATTTCATTAAAGTCTATATGCACGCCACTTCCACCACTATAAACGTATTTTCGCTTGTGTATATTTTTATTAGAATGTATATTCAGCACTTTGCATAGTCCTATGGTTTTATATTTTATATGCGGTACCGTCTCATTACTATCTTCACTGTCATCTTCTTCTTCACCCTATTCATAGTCTTCTTCTGCACTGTTAGCATTGGAATAATCGGGGTCCTCATCACTGCCAGCATCTGAGTAATTAGAATCTTCATCTTTTAACGATGAAGTCCTTCTGGATATCTAGTTTAGTGATGTAGAGTACGTGCACTCTTCGGTAATTCGGTAGTCTTTAAATAATTATTCCGAATTTCACTATTCAAAGGTTCATATGTTCCATGTTTCTTCTCTGGTGTCATTTCTTTCCAACTAAAATGCTTATTTCTTTGATTTTTCTTGCTGTAAATAAACTGCTTCTTGCAGTGTGGTAAGACTTTGCAGTCAATATCTTTGCAAGATGTTTCAATTCCAAATAACGGAGCAATAAAGGTAGCAAATGTATTACTCTTTGATTTGCGGATCGGATAATCTTTACAATAACGATTTCGTGAATATTCATTGCATCAATGATTTTATGATAATTCTATATATCGCCAGAAGCAATGAGCTTTGCTTTTGGCTTTAGATTAAAAGTAATTCGAGTAATCCTTTCGTTGAAGAAAAATCGAGTTCATTTACTTTAACTAGATCATATTCAAACTGAATCGGTGAGTCACCATTTATTAATGGAAGAAGCTACAGAAAAAAAAGTGTTAAGCATTGAAAAATATATTTTTTGTAACACAAGCACGATTTTCGCGTTTTTCTGTACCTATTAAGCGGGTCTAAAGGACAATTTTTTAGACCGCCGGACGCAAAAGTAAATAAGCGGGCGCAAAAGTAAATAAGCGGACGCAAAAGTAATAAGCGGGCGCAAAAGTAACTTTTGCGCCCGCTAAATCTTTTTGGAAATTTGCTATTATATATATATTTAGCCCCATTTAATATGCTACAAAAACGTAAAAATCAATACATGCGTTACAAAAAATATGGTGTGCACCAACGATAAAGTGGGCTTTTTTAGACCGAGTGTGGAGATTGCAGTATATATAAAACAAGTGTTTTCTTAAAGAAAATCATAAATCAATAATGTTTTATTTTTTAAAAATAATAATTTTTAGAGAAAAACAAAAACAACAACACTGTTTTTGTATATACTTTAATGAACACATCCAAAAAATGTCATCCGGGTTCAAAATCTAGGTGTGCGGCAGGATGACTTTCCTCATAACCCTATTTTTATTCAAATCAAACATATTTCCTAGGATAACTCTAAATCGAAGAGAGGTAAATGGCTGAAAATTGTTACATAACTTCATATTATCAGTACAAATATGATAAGTAAGTATCAATTCATAAAAATAAAAACTGTAGAAAAATTTTATTTCACTAGAGAGCCACCTTAAAGAAGTCAACTTTTCTTTAAACTCTCATTATTAAGAAAAAAATGTTAAGAATTAGTATAAAACAATAAAAATAAAATCGGGTTTTTGACAAAAAACGTGTAACTTCTTCCTTAACCCGTTAAGAACGAGTCCCTGAACAAATTGAATAAAGCTTCGCAAAATAATTTAGAAATGCATTTTAGCCCTTAACTATAGGATTTTTACAAAAAAAAAGATTTTTTCAATTTTTTCATGTATTGCGTAGAAATCTAACAAAAAACGCTAAAATCTTATGGTACAAAAATAGACCAAACGTCCTTAACGGGTTAATGTATGTCCTTTCATATAAATCCATAGCTATTGTCAAGATTTCTTTTATCATTATGACATCATTAAAATATACTTGACAGGAGTCCGGCTATAATTTTTGTTCACAGTACTAGATAAAAATGATTGATTATTTAGAGTTTCATTCAGCTCATCTCATGACTCTTTTCGATAAAAATCTGGATTACTTGCTTTATAACAAATATTTCCTAATTGACAATCAATAAGATTAAATGTATCTTTTTCTACTCTGTGATTAAAATCGTCCTTTTCTTTTTGCAACTTGAACTTACGATTAATCCCATCTCTTAATTTCGTAAAATCAAGGAAAGGTTTATCGTATTGTGGAGCGTTTTCCATGTTAATGGTTCAACTGCTTAAGATATGCTAATGTTACTGTTGTCGTGAATATCGTATTCATAGTCGTAGCGATTCTATCGCACTTTTTGTGATTTTATCGAACTTCTTACGATTATATCGCACATTTATGTGCGATACTATGGCTTTTTCCGCAATTCTATCGCATATTTATATGTGATTTAATCGCACTATTTCCGATTCTATATATGTATTTAGAATACCAAATTCACTCGAGGGAAACAGTTTATATGCGCTACAAAATGACATAGGTTGTTGATCAAGTATGATATAGACAGCAAGCGATGTTCTCTAAACTAAATGATTAAAGTATGTAAATGCTTTAGTTAATAGTGTGATAGAATCGCAAAAAGTGCGATAGAATCGCCACGACTATAAATACGATGTTCAGGATAACAGTAACATTAGCATATCTGAAACAGCTGAACCATCAACATGGAAAACTCTCCACAACACCATAAACCTTTCTATATGAGTTATAATTGGGCGCCAGGCTCTATCGAGTTTATGACGCAAAAGATTTGAATTCTTAAATTCGCTGAAATTTTTTAAAAACTCATCGGATCTGGATGAAATTCTAAAATATTATAGTCATAATACATAACGAAACGTGGTCTAAAGCCGCTCTCCATCGGTCAAATAGTCCTGGTAAAATTCGGGTTTGAATTTAAAATTTTAACATTCATGAAAGTTCTCCATGCTCTGGAAAAAAAATTCTGTTATAATTTGGCAGATCTCAAACTGTTCATTAAGTCCTATGCGCTGCAGTTACGTCGAGCTCCTGGTGTTCTGTACTGGCTTGTAAGGTTTGCAATCGAGATCCCAATACGCAAACTTTATTTGAATCCGAAAAGGCTTCGTAGTCGCAGACGCGACAATTGATTGCTCTGACTGTCTTACCTCGAAGATGTTTGATGTAATCGCCTTACCAATATAGCAGCAAAGCGGAGCATGTTCTTCTCTGGTTTCTAGATAGAGTTTGGTAGCGTTTAAATTAATTAAACTCACCGACGCATCTCGAAGGACCAATGTTCGATAGTGAAGGGTTCAGAAGTGAATAAAGGACTCGATGAAGTTTGAGGCATATATTATAAAGTATTATAGATACACTGCTCTGTTTATAGAGCGTTTCAGAGCAGTGTAGGCGTCGGCGGTCAGAGTAATACTAAAGTTTAATAAAGAAAATCATTAGTTCGTATTTTACCCAGTTACTTTGTTAAATTAACATAGCATTTTTTCCGTGTAGATTATCGAATTTTTAAGGGACTATAAGGCCACTTAGAGGGGTCTAATTCATGGTATAATCACATATAATAAACATATTTAAGATATATGAACTTGCATCAACTTAGATTGTGTCAAAATATTTTTCCCATCTATCTAAAATGGACAATGATTTTTACAGAATTTAACTCAGGCTTGACCCCTTAAATACGTGAGTTCAAACGAAATTTGTATCATTTAATTATAAGTTTACAGTGCAATGAGCTGGATAATATAAACAATATTATTTATTTTCAGATACTTTTAAATACTAAGAAAAGGGTTGTTTTTCTACTAAAGTCGCCCATGATTTGTATTCAGATACTTTTAAAAAGTTCTATCATGTACCTTATAGAGGAAAGAAAATGGTAAAACCTATGGTTAACAGAGTATATAAATATAAAAAAAAATAAAAAGTACATAAAAATATAAGTAATATCTCAAATTCTATCTAATATTCTTAATAATCTAGAATGTAGTAGTTGTATAGACGAACAAGTTTCTCATAAATTCTACGAGAAAAAAAATTGAACTTATTGTACTATAACTCATGTAACTCATGTTCGTCACGGGTCGAGTTCCTGATCATCTAAGGACAATTCCTAATTTTCTTTTCTTTCTGTTGAAATATTATTATGGTTATGTATAATATTATAAATAAATGAACACCAGGCTTAGGGAAACTATTTAGTAGTTTATTATACTATATACGTTGATAAGAGTATATTATATAGCTAAAGGTAAGGCTATGTAAGAAAAGATACTTATAAGTATATACATTTACAGTCGATAATATATCGTACAGTATAGATCGCGATCAATTCAAATATATATTTTATTTATATTTGTAACACTTTCTATAAAAGCAAATTTCACTTTTACTTTTTAAACTTTAATCACACATTTCAGAATAGTAAATAATTATATCTGAAGTATTAAAACAAATTTTGTAACAAGTTTCAGGTAACATTTTATATAAGAAAGAGATGGAGATAAGAACTGGATCTGTTACACTAAATTGATAATTAAATTATACAGATTCCGTTTTAACTCACGTAAGTATATCGCTGAGATTACAAGCAAAGAGAAAAGAGAGAAGATAAGTTATAAAAAGTTTAAAAAATACCAATATATTTACTAATTTAGTTTTATAATATCGTCTATAAATAAAATATTTGTTTGAATGTAAAAAAATATTTTATTTCATTTAAAGTCATCAATAGTGTAATTTGCGAAACAAATAAGGTTTATTATTTTAATTATAAAAAAAGTCTAGTAGCTTTCACAGCAATTTAGCACATATTAAGTCAACTATAATGCATTTGATATATAATAATGTATAAACAAATATTTTTTTACAAGAAAAACCTGACGTTTTTTAGAAAATAAAGTTTTTAGTTTTCTTTTTAAATGCATCAATTTGTCTTTTTAGAAAACTTTAGAGGTTATCGATAGAGCATCATAATCTTAAAAAACTAAACAAGAAAAACTTAAAAAAGTCAAATTGTTACAAAAATATAGTATTTAAAAATGATGTTTTTTGCAAAAATGTAATATGCGTGTCACCTTATTTTTAATACGCCGCATTTGACTTGCTCTGCCAGTTTTGATGATTTCAAAGTCTTCCTTCATCGTGCTTCTCTTGTTGAACGATGCAGGATGTTTGGAGATGTCAGTTGGCTGTTTAATACCTCCAAGTATTTTTTTTTTTTTATTATTATTTAACGTCGCCATGTTTGTGCTTCCATGTGGTGCTAATCGACGACGGGGGTCTGCGGTGTGTTTGTAAACAAAGCACATGTAATTTTTACAGAGGTGCTTGTATCAATCGGCAGAGACTAGGATTCGAACCCGGGTCACCGGCGTGGGAATCCGACACTCTACCGACTGAGCCGCCGCAGGCCCCACCTCCAAGTATAGAAATCCATGGAAATATCGAATTCTCTTGTTACACTATGCCTGTATTATATTACATTTGCATAGATGAGTTTTTACAATATGCCGATTTATACATTACTTGGACATAGAACATTCGATTGTAAATATAGCATTCTTTTTTTTTGTTACAATTTCGAATTTGTTGGTCGCCAGTAGTTGCAAAACTGATCATATATAGTTCAGTTATAGTTAGTGATTTTGTGAAAGATTTTATTTAACGGAAAGGATAAGGAGAGTGGGTTAGGGTATCGTGTAGTTTAGGCATGCGACCATTTTAGTTACAGGTAGTAATATTCAATAAAAATGTTCATGACTTAATCCACTTTATTATGTAACACTATGATTATTTAAACATCGATACATTTATAATATGAATTCTAAGAGGGAGCGATTTTCTAAGATTGAAATAATGATTATATTTCGATATGTTACGCCAACTCCATTAGTACATCACACATTATTAGTCAATTAATATGATAAAATGTAATTAGCTAGATAAAAAGCATTGGAACTTACACCCATATTATTTATCGAAATTAATTTTGTGAATTTTTGTTATGTATATATAATGTATAGCTGTAAATACCTTCAGATATAATGGATAAGAAATATTTGATGTTTGAAAGTAAAATGATTTACTACATAGTTAATCAATATTAACTTTCTGTTTTTTGGTAAGAGTAATTTTGTAGGTATGATTGATTATTTGGATATAAGGTAGCTATAATTAACCTTTAGGTATTTGGTATGTTTGAAAGCTTACCAAATATAATAAATTTTAGTATTTGAGAAATATGAATGTTTAGAAATAGATATTTGATCGAGCTTAGTAGTTCAAGATAAATTTTAATTATTTTCGTGTTTCGGTTATTTTTTATACTTTAATAACTAAGTAGAAAATCTTGAGATACAATGAAGTATTTCTGTCACCTTCTTGTTGCGTTGTTTTCTTGATATTCGCCTCGTCCGTTGTTTTTGGTAGGAAGCTTTTAAAAGTCGGCTTTGCGTCTCTGCAGAATCCCCCATTCTTTCTTTGGAATTGGGACTTATGGGGTCCGTGGGATACTGATGTATTTTGAGTTAGTGGAGTGTGGCTAGTATACCCCTTGTAGGATAGATTGTAGATAGGTTCTATA
Organism: Gastracanthus pulcherrimus; assembly: GCA_949152435.1. NCBI lineage: Eukaryota > Metazoa > Arthropoda > Insecta > Hymenoptera > Pteromalidae > Gastracanthus > Gastracanthus pulcherrimus. Next base: position 164,701,389 of record OX424572.1, read on the forward strand.
GATAGCCTCTGTTGTATTGCTGTACCTCGCCTTATATCTAGTTCTTCAATGATTCTCTTTTGAATGATACAATATGTTACCTGGGCTTTGCGTCAAATAAAATAATAAAATACAAAAAAATGGCCTTTGTTTACATCATACTTATCGATTAATTTTGTTAAGATTTATAGGTACATAGTATGTTCTTAATATTTTTCACATATGTATTTCATTTAATTTACTTGTTCGTATTTTTACAAGGTTGTTTATAGTTTGGTGCGCTGTATAATGGAAAATCGCTCGGTTACCTATGGCTGAACTAGCGAAGATTTGTTTCTATATAATTATTTACATAATTTCAATTTGTCTACTATCTATCATTAAACTTATTTAAATATTAATACATATGTGTGTTTTTTACCAATGAAGTCGTTAAAAAATATTAACAATACTGATATTGCTGGAATACATTATTGTAATTTCATTCGTACATTACATATTTTATTATACATTCGAGGTATTGTAATAGTTTGTCAAAGTTCCATGTGGTATAAAATACTTTTAGAAAAGATTAGTAAAACATACTTAAGATTTAACGAGATATGACAGTTATTTTTCTTCTTTTTTTGTTGAGTTGCTGAATTAAAATGGACATTAAAATGGACATTTTGCATAGGTGTAGAAATGGTCAAAATTGAAGGTTCCTATGTGTTAACAAGTTTACCTAAAAATCTTTGATGTTTACAATTTATGTTTATTATCGGTACGAAAAATGCTCTTGTTGCATCAATTATATTTATGGTACAGTCTATTCATTAATTGATAACTATAAAACTACTATATATTAAACTATGATATACTAGAACACTATAACTACTGTAATTATTTTATAAGCTTTGTTCGTACCATACTTTTTTTTTTCTAAGTTCAACTATTTTATTAATTTAACGTTTTTTATAATTATTCTAGGTACAGTCGCTGCGTAATCTGATAAAATAAACATTTTTTTTGTTTTTTTTTTGTTTTAGACGATTTTAGGCTGTCACAAAATGCCCGCCGTTTTACGCCTATATAGCAGGAGCTACTACAATGCTAGACTATATTTATGTATATATGTGTGGCGCCCCCTGTCGTCCCGCCAAGCAATCCGCTGGCCAAGCTCAGTGAGGAGCGACGACGACATCCGTGGAAGCAGGTCCTCGTGCCGCGAACAGAGCACGAGGCCGACTGAACTTCCGCCTAGCAGGCAGTTGCCCACTGCCTCCTGCCCAGAGCGCATCACCCGCCATAGCTGTGGGGCGCGCCTGGCACCTTGTATATAGTTGTAAATAAATACAGAGTAATTGCAACTGTGCCTCATCATTTCGCAACCTAACTCTGTTAGTCCTCATCCCTCGCTCGTGTGTTAGCTAGGGCAGATTTGGGGCTGTCCGCGAATCCTCGTAGATTAGGCGGGAACCGGGCATATCCCCAAATATGCATTATTTATAAACAAAAAATTTTTTTTTCACTTTCCCACTATACATTTATAATAGGCAAAAATTTTTGAGGAGTTTAAATAAATACTTTACTTGAAATAAATCATTGAAAATTAATTTCTTTAGCCGTTTAGACGAGACGACCGCCTTAAATGTTCTTTGCTTATTTCGAGATTCTTTTATCCATCTGTAACAATGCTGAATAAAATCTCCAGTCATTCTCTTTCACTAAGACTTTGGGATACTTCAATTATTATCAATTTGCTTTTATCTTTCAATTTTATGGTAAAAAGAACCTCTAATACTGCGGGTCCAGCATATTAAACAAATGTTTACATATTATAATTAGTTATATAAATTTGAGATCAACTGCTGTTTTCTGAAAATCGCGTGAAGATTGTATCTGAAATCAGTAAATGATATATTATTATTTGATCATGTTTTTTAGGTTGAATGTGCGAAAAGCGTAGGCGAATATGCACTACCTTCGTTAGATTTTCTCTTAATTGTACCTTTAAGTTTTCATTTTCCCAAATATGTAACACTAAATAAGAACCAGTACAAGGATCATCGAATTTATGAGGCTTGGAACCTTTCTCACAATCAAACGTAATAACCTACTTTTATTTCTACGTAATTACCCTTTAAGTCGTAATATCGCTTCGCTCTGTCCTTAGCTAGGGAGATTCTTTCGGCGGCTATTTCACTTAAAGCGCTCAGGCATAAAATAAGATTTGGTATGTAATCGGCGTGCGCAGGTAAGAGGGCATCGGTCGCGGGATGATCGCTTGACGGTAATCGAGGTAGACGCCGAAACACAAGCTCGAAAGGTATGAACATGGTCGATTCGTTCCGCCCGGAATTATGGTTAAGCATGGCTAATTCAACCCATTCATACCATTCCGTTTCTTTGGAAATAAAATTTTTAAGAAATTTCATTAACGGTGCGTGCGCTCGCTCGAGGGAACCGTTCGACTGTGGGCGAAAATCGGTAGTTTTAATTTGCTTGATTTTGAATCTTTTGGCTACGCGGGTCATTAATTTACTGAGAAAATTTGTCGCTTAATTTGTTAATATAGCTTGAGGAGCTTCAAAAATACAAACTAATCTTTTTATAAATCCACCAGTCACTGATATAGCCGTCTGATCGGGAAGCAGAACAAAAATTATAAATTTCGAAAATTGATCTTGCATGCTAAGTATATATTGGTTACCCATTTTAGTTTTCGGCAATGGTCCAATTACATCAAAAGCTACTTTAGTAAACGGGATTGCTGGATAATCAGTAATAATTAAATTTTGCTTGGTTTTGACTTTAACTGATTTTTTTAATTGACATTGCTAGCATTTTTGAATGAACTTTTGTACTTCCTACGTAAGATTTTCCCAATTATATTTATGTCTGATTCTATTATAAGTTTTATTGACGCCTTTGTGTCCACCAATCGTAGAGCAATGCATTTCTTCGATAATTTTTGCACGCGCAGAAAAAGGAGGATGTTGTATATGGACGAGACAGATAATGATTTTAATATTTGTTGAATATAATTCTTTTCTAATACTGTTTAATATTAAATTGAATTCAACATTTTCAATATTTTTACTTTTTGCCATGCTAAACATATTAATCTCTTCTTCAATTAAAAGAACTCAATTTATTAAGTAAAATTTACAAAATATTCACGATATTTGTTAAACTTTCCCGTTGTTCGCTTCTAAGTGGAATTAATATATGGAGTCTAGTATTAACTTTAATTAATTTTGGTTCACCAACAATTAAATTATCAAGACGTGATAGTTTATTGATTTGATATAATTTCATAATTCCTTCATCTAATGTTTGGCCTATGGAATTTACAAAATATAAATAATTATCTTTTCGCATAAATAATTTTTCTCTACAATAAATAATATTTTTACTAGAGAGTTCATTTGTGTGTGAGTTACGATGTGTGAGCTCAGAATTAAGTAGCTCAGTAGACTCGCTTGAATTTTCATTTAAAATAGCAGTTAGATTAAGATCTATATCAAATTCCGCAGGGTTATCGGCAGCTGTTATGACGGGGCTGCGTGAGATACTATCCTGCATTTCCTCGGGGGCATGCTTTCGCCGCCCCCCCCCCCCCCCCACCCTGAAAATTTCCGCAACGGCGTGGCGAGTGAGGTAATTTCCACTATCTCTGTAGCTGCAGTGGTCGAGTAAAGTGTCACCGGCGTGTCCTCGTGAAATATTTTACGACCTCCGGCTGCTCTTACGCGGCGAGAGGGCTTGGATGGCTGCAACGTACCGAATGCTTGGCTGTCTGCCTGCGCGTTTGCGCGTTAGCATGCCGGGTGGCGCAGCGACTGCGGGCTCTACCTGCCTTTCTAACGGTTGATTATTGATATCTCTGTCCAGCTCAAACTGGCTGTTAGTCTGCTCATGCTCAATTGCTAAAAAATTGCTATTTATATCATCGTTAATGATTAATATTTGTGACTCTACTGAATTTCGCGAAAGTGCATATATAAAGTGCTTATATTTAATTTCAAAATTGTAATGTGTCAATTTTAATCTCCATCTCGTGACTCTAGAGCTCGGATCTTTGTGGAAATTTAGCTAAACTAATGATCTATGGTCTGTAATAAGTGTGAATTTTCTTCCATATAAGTACGGTCTGAACTGAGTTATACAAAATACTATAGCTAAAGCTTCTTTCGAAAAAGTGCAATAAATTACTTCAGCCGGAGTAAGACCTCGCGATACAAAAGCTATCGGGAGTTTCTATTACGAAATTGCTCCCCCAATCCGGTATCCGCTAGAATCCGTAAAAACAGTAGATTGTTTATCAAAAATAGGGTGTATTAAAATTGACGGTTAATCAATCTCTATAATTTTCAAAAGCTTCCTGAGAATTTTCATCCCAGTTAAATGGTTGATCTTTCTTTCGTAAAAGGTTTAAACGTCTGGCTATTTTTATATATTTATATATTTTGCAAAACCAGGTATAATACGTCTATAATAATTAGCAAGTCCAGAAATTGTTTAATACTTTTTGCTATTTACGGCACTAGAATTTTTTTTACTGCTTCTTTTTTTTGCATAGGGCTTCAAGCCTTCGCTGCTTATAATATGCCCTAGGTAGTTAATTTCTTTATTTAAAAATTCGCATTTATCAGGTTGCAATGTCAGCTATTATTTCCCAATGTTCTTCGATAGTTTCAGAAAAAATATAAATATCATAAAAAAATGCTACTACCTCTTTCATACCTACAATTAGTGCCGTGACAAGAACGAAAAAACTGATGCACTTGTTTTAAGGTCATGTGGGCTCCTGCAAGAATGAATTGCACCCTAATTACAATGAAAAGTTATTTTGTGTCTATCTTCTTTTTTTATAAAAATTTAATTTACAACACGTTATAAATCAATTTGAATAAACCTCAAGTGTTCATGCTTTTATCATAAATTCCTGTCTCGTACCTTATTTAAAGCCTCGAATAAACGCAATGTTAAAGCCTGCATGTGCGGCGCAATAATCTTGTCTTATATACCTTAAATTATTGTCATACGCTTAAAAGAAGAAATAAGTAATCGCAACTATTATTTTTGGACTTTGCATGTACTGTGTACTTAATTAGTTTTTTCAAGTACATAACTAATTTTTGTATTTCATTAACTTCCTCATATTTTAGCATATTTAGTATTACTAGTATATGGTTACAAGTGATTTGAATATTCTCGAACTGTTTAGATAAGAATTTATTTATTGGTTGATTTTCTTTAATAACTTTCAATAAACCATTCCATTTTTCTAAAGTTTCATATTCAAGCTCAATCTTATCGAAATTTTTAATTTCATCATATGCAATTTAAGTTTCTTCTAAAATTGTATTATCAATATTTTGTGATTTCAAAGTTTTATTTGCTTCTAACAGCGATTTTGTGTCACCTTCTAGGAGCGATTTCTCATTTTATTCTAACAGTGTAGCTTTTGTTTTTCTAAAATGAGTGCTAAAAATATTATTTTTTGACTTTTTATTTTCTAATTTCCAAATGCGAATTTTGATAGATTTTTGCGGTAGTTTACTAGAAACGATCATTTCCTGCTTCTGCCACGATTTCGGTTTTCATATTTCGGAGTTTAATTGATTTTCGAATTTTAAATTATTATGATTTCGATTTTGCGCGCTTAATTTACTATTTTTAAATTTCGGATCACGATTTTCGGGCTTCCGAATCGCTATAGAAGTAGAATTATCGTTTTTCGGATATCGGATATCGGATTTCGGATTTCGAATTGGAAGTAATTTGCGCTGTAACGGGGCGCTAAATTTGTTAATAATAATTAACTTTTGAGCAAGAGACCCGGGGACGTGCACCACACGCGACGCATGTTTGCGGCTTATCACTGTGCTTACCTTAATTTATTTTTCTTAAAATAAGTAATGCATTCTTATTTTAAGTACAGATTTCTTAAAATAAGTAAAATACGTCATTCCGTCACTTATTTTAAGAACAAAAAAATTTTAAGATGCAACAAAAGTTTGAAATTTATTTTTAATGTGTAAAGTTGTGAAAAAACAGTTATAAGCAAATTCAGATTAAAAATGACGTTTTCTTTCAAAAAACATTTTATTTGAGCCTCGATAGGCATCAGTACGATAAATAGATACTGAGATATTAAGCTTTAAAATTGACACGATTTTTAAGTAGTTGAGTAAATAAAGTCCGGGTGCAATTATCGCCACGTCGCAGTCGCCCGCCTCACCGCTGCCCGAAATCCTCGCTTCCGCGCGCTCAAGCGGTATAGCTCTGCGTGCTCGCGCGGTGTATAACAAAGGAAAAAAATACTTTTTCAAACTCGCATAGTGATTTCAGAAATCGTGTTATTCATTACAAAAGAAAATAAACTTTATATTATAGATTCATTTATACATTAATCAAATATAATATATAGATGTATAGTGGGCAGTATATCATCAATTTAATATAAAAACAATGCACCACTTTTATATAAGGGTTCCAGCTGGGGATTTGCGAAAATCGGTGAAAGTATAAAAATTGTTTAATTAATAATTTTCTGCTTTGTAATTATTTAATTAACATTACAAAAAACTATTGTGATTTCTTTGACAGCGTCTTCTTAAGAGATTAATATATTAGACAAACACATTTTATAATTCTATTTGTTTATATAACATTATTTATAACTTTTGTTTTATTTTGTTATTTATAAATTTCAAAGGGAATTTGGCGATGAATTTTTCAAGAGATTATCTCCAAACTTTTCTTTCTGATTGCTGTATATATAACTAATAAATTTGTAGCACGATTTTTATTTACAGCTGGTATGAGGAGAAAAATTAATTTGTTTACTTAAAAAAACCGTGAAAATTATCGAAAAATCGACTTTTTTAAGAAAAAATTGTTAAAAATTTGTACAACTTGCACTTTAACGTATGAAAAAATCTATACTGCAAATTTTTAATTTTGGTGTATATTTGTTAAAATATATCGCTGAAGCGAGAAATTAAATATTTCATCGCCAAACGTGCACCAAAGAAGACAAGTTTTTACCTATCTTCTACCTGTGTTCGCGCACTAGCCGGCCAAATTAGAATTTTGGAGAAAAAAAAACGATTTAGCTATCCTTAAATTAATTGGCGCGGTCTTAGTGTCGAGCGAGTCCATTGGGGCACTATAAGATATCACGTAGGACGTACGAATGGAACAGGCAATATAATCGTGACGGAGAGTAAACGAGTTTAAACTCAGATTTAATCGGCAGGACCTTGTCGACAAGGTGTGCAAGCAACAGTGCGCCGCACAGCTCCCGTCTCGGCACACTGACAGTTTTTATCGGCGCTACCCTGGATTTAGCCATCAGCCGGGTAGAGACAGGTACCTGAGCATCCTCCTACATGACCAGATGTACAGCAGCAGCATAAGCACGAAGCGAGGCGTCTGCGAATCCGTGGAGACACCACATGGTGCTTTGGCGAGTGCCTAGCCACCATGGTATACGCAGAGTCTTGAGCTCCGGCAGTTGGCTTCTGAGTGACATCCACGTAGATAATGTGGTTTCGTCCACGACATCGTCCCAGTTGAACCCGTTTATCCAGAGAGACTGGGTTATGAGTTTGGCAATTACGATGACTAGAGGTAGCCATCCCAGAGGGTCAAAGAGTCGAGCGACCTCCGAGACGATGGTCGTCTTAGTGATAACTGCAGCTGCTGGTCTCAGGGCGACTCTGAAACAGAAAGAATCAAAAGCAGGATTCCACTGAAGGTAGAGTGTTGAAACAACGTCTTCTTCACTCAGTGAGCGTGAGGAATTGTAGGTCGATCTAGAGTCTAGCAAAATGGGATGATTGGAAGCCCATTTTGTTATACGCCCATTACTAGGCTCTTTGGCGCAGCTAAAAATAGCTAAGTTTAAATTGCGCGCCACCGAGAGAAATTACGAACAGCATAGTTCGCGCGCCGCCGCTAGGTGGCGTCATCAAAACCCCAGTAGAGGTTGGAAAGTAAAGGGCATATAGGACCGGTCGATAAAGCACTCGATACCCGTGTACTCGCTTGAGTATATTGCCTAGTAACGCCTAAGAGACGACTATAGGGCTTATTCAAAGAGTTTGAGAAATAAATCACGGAATCAATTAAATTTTTGGTTTAATTATTTTTGCTTTCCCCCTTTTCCATTACACACATCTATCTATCATGTATACATTGACCATCATGAGCTTGTTTCATCGGCGACATCGTCGCTGGGTTGCTCCTCTGGAGCAGCTCTAGGCTCGTAGAGAGCTAGGACGAGGGGCTAGTGCTGTGTCCTCCCTCTCCCATCGTAGTAGCAACGCCGGAAGACGAGCCAACCAGTATACACATAGAGTACCTACAGAGCGCTCGGCCAATCCCTTCTCATAGGACCACAGAGCAGTCTACATGCCGGCCTTCCTGTAGAGCGCTCACTTCTCTCCACACGTAACGCCGATCATGGGGCCAACCTCCGGAGGACGACGAGCGCCGCCTACGCTCTAACTTCTCTGCGGGCCTCTGGCACCGCCATTCGTCGGTGGACATCACTGGGAAACGAGCCAGGCTGACAGCATTCAAGTTCCTGCCGACTTCCACCGCCATACCAAGAGCGCCGCCAACGCTCTGAACCCTGCGGGCCTACTGGCACGGCCATTGACTGCATGAGCTTGTCCAACTGCATCCCAGCCGACTGAAGGATAGTGATCAGCTGATCACGTGCCTCCACTGCTTCGACGTAGACATTCCTCTCGAGAATATTCGCTCCCCGAGGAAAGGCAGTGCGTGAGTCCTGGGCCAGCTGTCTCAAAGCTCGTATGGCTTGATATGGCGTACATGCACTGCCGTAGATGACCGTGCGTATTCTGAAATGCTGGAGTTCCTAGTCCGGTGAATCTCGCCAGACGATGCGCAGTCAGTCAGTATCTGCAGAGTCAATCTGAAACTGGCGAAACATTTTCACTATATCTGCAGTGAATATTATTGCATAGAAGCGCCACAGCAGCAAGACTTCTATTATATCTGCCTGCAGCTTCGGCCCCGCGTGTAGGTAGTCAATGAGCGAGAGTCCGCTTGAAGTTATCTGAGAGGCATTAAACTCCACTCGTATTTTGTCGAAACCATCTTGCTTGAATACAGCATAATGTGGCATATAATACGTACTTGCTGTGTTTCGTTCTGCTGCTGGCACAAGTTCCATGTGGCCCAGACTTTGGAATTACTCCATAAATTTGGAATACGCCTGTTTGAGTGCAGGCTTACCTTGTAAACGTCGCTCAGTCTGATAAAACATTGTAGATGCCCTCTGAAGTGAATCTGGAAAGTCTGGAGTGCGAGTGAAAGGCAATCGCAGCACAAACCTTCCACTGGCATCTCTTCGATGAGTTCGAAGAAAGTGGGTCTCGTACTCTTCATTTTCAGCAGACAGCGGGGGCTTTTTAACTACCTCCTCAAGCTCCCAGAAACGACGAAGCTGGTCACACAGTGACATTGTGTCTGTAGACACTGTTATTGTGTTAGAGCGAATTGATGAGGGTTGATGACTGCTCGTAGAGGCTGGACCAGTAACTATCCAGCCGAAGACAGTCTTTTGAGCAGCTGGTGCGCCTGACTTTCCTTGTCGAAGGCCAGGAAGCAAGAACGCTGAATACAGGTCTCCCCCAAGGATGCAACAGACTCCAGCTCGCTGAGCGAAGGTTAGATCCGCAAGCTGCAGGTTGCGTAGATGGGCCCATATGCCTGTGCCGCTCTCCCTCTTTGGCAGATTTGAGATTAGCTTTGGAAGAACCATTGCTAAAAGTTACAGATAAAAATTAGACTTGTGCACTGGGCGGACAAGCAAGTCGGTGGTGAATTTTGAGGTTATGTTAGCCCCTCTTCCTACACCACTTATAGAGACTTGAGCCTTTCGTCTGCTCAGTGAGAGAGCTTGTACGATAAACTCTGACACAAAGGTGCCTTCAGATCCAGGGTCCAATAAGGCACGTACGGTCAATTTAGCTCCGGAGGGAGACTCTAGCACTACGTAGTCTGTAGCTAGAAGGGTGACTAGATTGGTGGGGAACCCATGAGTAATAGGCATGATACCGATGTCACTTACTTGTTCAGTGATGCCGGAGCATGTGCCTGCATGTGGCATAAAATCTCCTCTGGGTTCCTCTCTCGTTACCTCAGTTGGTCTGTCTGCATGAAGACTCGTAGTGCCTTCTAGCGACTTCTCCCAATCCTCTCTAGTACCTGAGTCAAGCCTGGACACGACGACCTCCAAAAACCAGTCGTCCCAGAGATCAACTGGTCTTCTCAATAGCCTCAACGTCCGGATGCCTTCCTCGACTCCATCCAACAGGCGAGTAATCTCACTCGAGGATTTATGAGAGACTGGAGGAATTGACATCAGTCTACGCATGTGCGCAGAGAGTCTCACACGCTGGTTGTCGTAGCACCGGACTAAGGTGTTCCAGGTTACGTCAAAATTGTCCCCGATGACTTGCAGACTCTTGAGTCGTCGAGCTACATCTCCTTCCAGGCAGGAGAGCAGATGCTGGAGCTTGACGACAGCTGAGAGCGACTCTTGACCCTTAACCATATAGCAAAACAGCTCCTTGAAGGTCTCCCAATCAAGCTGACGGCTACTGAATTTGAGCAAAGTAAGCTTCGGAAATGACGAAGAGACTGAGGTAACTTGTATAGGCCTGGCAGTCTCGACAGGCACTGGTAGAATTGGCAGTGCTGTTGGTTCTGGTTGCAACGCAGCCAATGGATCCAGGAGGTCGCCCTTATTGACTATGTATTGGCCTTCCCATTCTTCAAACTTAATGGCCGTGAAGTACACCTCATCCTTGAGGGCTTCTTTCGATTTTCACACCATCTTGTGAGGACTGAAAAGAGAAAGCCAGTAAGTTTAAAATAGATTTAATCTACTATTTAAAGCGGCCACTGTCAGCTTGAGGACACCAATCTTCTGAGTGTTAATAGAAAATATTTCCATCAATTCTCCTTCGGCTAGCTGATCTGAGAGAATTGATTTTGGAGATCTAGCCATTTTAGCAGAAGCAGGCAAAGCAAGGTAGAATAAAGGAAATACTCGTAGCTCTAGCTAACAAAATCAGCGGCAGTTAGCAGAGACTAGCGAGTTTTTCAGATAGCAAGAAGGAAGAAGCTATATCGGATTGAGACTTATTTTGGTTTCTTGATGTAGCAGTAGCCTTAAGGTCTGCGTTGTAGCGTTCGACGGGCAGCACTTCCAGCAGTAGCAGCAATCTCGTCGACCCAACGCAGCAACAACAGTAGATAGGAACAGGCGTCCGGTTTCAAGGTTAGGAGTGCGGAGCACGTGGGGGCAGTGCAGCGTGCAGCAACTCGTCAAGATAGCGCACACACCCTCCCGTGCGCTCAAGCTATCTCTTCGTATCGCAAGCGAGCGCAGGCGCTTGATTGGCGGATAATATAGATCCGCGCAGTGGCGTGATGCTGACGTCACGCCGCGGGCTTTTGAAATCCAAATTCGCAGAGGAGAGTAATAGATATACTCTTCCTTATGCGTGTTATGAATTACAGTTTCGAACTGTCCATTTTTTATTTAGAAGTTTACACTGCATATACACTAGCCGAGAATGGCACTTTACCGCGGAGTCGATGAGTGTCTCTCGGCGCGAGAATCGAGTTCGATTTTGGGATTAATCACTTATTTTATAAAAAATAATAATGTTACTGCACAGCACTGTTTTTTATTTAAAGTATTTTTAGCGCGATCACACTTGTATTTCCTGCAAAACACGTGCAAATCTGGCTCGATGGACCAAATGTTCGCGTATTAGCCGGCCAAATTAGAATTTAGGAGAAAAATAACTATTTAGCTAACCTTATATTAATTAGCGTCGTCTTACTGTCGAGAGAGTGCAGCGAGGCACTGCAAGATATCCCGGAGCACGTGCGAGTGGAACAGGTAACAGAATCGTAAAGGAGAATAATCGGGTTTAAACTCAGATTTAATTAACAACAATCGAGTATTTATTCACTCTTAAAATCAATAAAAAACTATGTATGGGAATAACTTGCATGTGTGTGTGTATGTGTGTGAATTTAATAAAAAAATGAGAAGACTGGGTAAGCCCCCTTGCACGTGGCAATGGACTCTGCGAAGGCGCACAGCAGTTACCCTGACTCGATATGATTAAAGCCGCGGTCAGAGCAGAAAGAGGACGAATTTGCCCGGCGCTCGCACTTTTCTTTCAGCTGCAACACCGTGTAATTTCGGAGAAGGGGAGAAAGTCCTTTTTGGTACTCTCGCAACGACCCCATGCGCAGTACCTGGAAGGAATAGCTGCACGAGTGGTGCGCATTATTTAATGTAGCTTTAACAACCTGTTTTCATCATATAAAATGAAATTAGATCATTACTTCGAAATTTAAATATTGTATTAAATTCTATTTTCGCATATTACATAACACTGCAAAATTTGGATGAACTACAAATTAAAGTACAAACCCTAGATTCTCGACCAGGCTATATCCATAAGTTTACAACGTAAAATTGTTGTAGTATATTCGTAAAATAACCTTTAGAAAGTAAATATTCAATAAATAATTATGCATTGAATCTCTTTGAGAAAGCATCCTGATAAGGCAGTTCGCAGCGGTTTTTAATTAGGTTTCGCTATACCCTACAAAAATTGTCTTCTATCATGAAATTGATCCTCGTAAAGAAAAAAAATTAAAAATTTTTTACTTCCTCCTCAAGCTAAAAAAACTAAAAGTTGCAAATTATTTAGTTTTTAGGACTACCTTGTTGAGTTTTACTAATAAAAAAAATTATAGAAATACCATTTTATGTGTAATGACATATACAGTAAAAGTCTGGGCACTGTGAAAACGTGCACTATGCAAACGTGCACCGTGAAAAAACGAACAGTGTGAAGTTGCAAATGTGTGTACTGTTAAAAAAAAATGGTCGCCGCCAGGGCCGACTCGCCAAGTATAAGCACCCGTACTGAGAAAAATCAACACATACTTATCAGAAATAAAAGTGTAAAATGCCCCTGCATTCTCTTTAGAAATCTTTGAATTTCCCTCTATCCAGTCCTACGCATTATAATTCTCGTCTTGTGCATTATACAAACAGATGTAATTTCTTTTAGAATCCTCATGTTTTTTTATTTAGTATAATTTTTAATGAAAACGGTTATATTAAGGTTATAAAAAAATATTATTTAATTATAATTATTGTTATTAGTAGAAGTAGAATATTTTATTTACAAAATTTAATATAAACAAAACATTTTGCTGCTTGACATAGGTGACACTTATACTCACATAAGTACGTCCTTGCTGCTTATGCCTGATTGGCTAGAGTAAGTAGGTTAAGTCATTAACAGTGTCCGAGTCACTCGCTCCGGTCGATTCACAGTGCACAGATTATTATTGTAGTACTTATTCTTAATTTTATTTATTACTTTATCAAGTCTTAATCTCCAAAAAATTGCTCAAACTTTGTTAAATGGCGATACAATCACATTATACGAACTTTAAAGCTAATTTGTATGTCTTTAATTTAATTTTTAAAAAAACAATTACTATAAAATTTGTAGAATAGTACTGTCTATCAATAATTGCCCTTTCAAAAAATTTTCTCTATGTATTTGTGTAAAAAATTATTAAAAAAAACCGCTGCCAATTCATTTACAAACTTTAAAAAATATTCAAATATAAAATTATTTATTCTATTTCAGGGAAGAAGATACAGGTTTTTGGTAAAAAAACCGATTTATTTATTATTTTCTTATCTTAATTCTTAAACCTTGTTCTCAATAATAAAAGAGGTTTCACAAAAAAAAATTTACTTTTTTAATCTGTTTTAATTTTTATTATACATTTTCGTTTTTAACTAAAATTCAATATTTTTTAACATTTGCGTCACAAAAAAAGTTAAACAAGTACGCCCTAAACAAGGCTAAATGGCAATAAAAGTAAAAAACCCTATGTCAGTGGTAGACTAAAATAAAATTTATCCAATAAATCAAAAAAGGAATCATAAATAATTACGAATTAACTTTTATTTAATTATTACTACTATTTTACTTAAATATCATTTTCCTCTATTCTTTGTTTTCGTAGCTTCCAGTTGCGTTTTGCTCCCCAGATTTTCTTTTTATCTTTTAAATGAATGATAATCTAATTTTTAAATATATTTTTTATAAATCTATGTTGAGATCTATTGATAAAAGTTTAACTACAAACTTTGAATCGGCAATAACTATAATAAAATACGTGATTTTTGTGGAAATAAAAAATTAATAACTTCGTTTAGCTATAGAATATTTTTACAGGCAAAACGAATAATATTGTATCATAGATTTCTAAGTTTTACTTAAAAGAGTACATAAATTAGAGCTGATCAAAATTCACCGATGGCTGGTGCGCAAAACGATCATCAAAATAATGTCCTTTTTTTAACGTTTTCTGACTGCGCAGATATTTTAAGGGTGGTTATGGGTGATTTTCACATATATATATATATATATATATATATATATATATGGGCAATTCCACGCCAAGTGAACAAGTGAAAAATTTTAATACTCTCAACTTTAAGAAAATGATGAATTTCATACTCAAAATATGTAAAAATAATTTCCAACCCTTACCTCTATAGGGTCAGAATTTATACCAAGCTGAGAAATATGATTATTTGCATTATTATAATTTTTCTCTAAATGTATGTATTTTTATATTTAAAACTATGCAGAATATGATAGTATTTTTTCATTACCAAATTTGATGATTTTGATTCCTCCAAATTTCTGTCAAGGCACCGATGAAATTTCTAGCGGAGCGCCACAAGCACTTTTGTTGAATAAAATTTCAATGATAGTTTTAGATGTATATGTTCAGATAAAACAAGATTTAGAATGGTACTATAACTCAGTTACGAGAAAAAAAAAATATTTCTGAAAACAGTGTAAGCTGCGAAAAAAAATCGTTAAATAATAAAGGATTTGTGGCTCTAATATTTTCTATGACTACTGGTCTTCCAAGCTTCGTCGGTTTTTGACTCTACAGTGATGGGTCACGGATATAACGTAAATCTCTATATAATGTAATTAATATCTCTGGTCACAGAGCCTTTCTAGCTCCTTACATAAGCCTCTGTCTCGTGTTTTCTAGGCTCGATTTTCAGCAGAGCCATAGGTGCTCTATAGGCTCCGACCTAATGGCAGCGGTACTCAGAGTCTTTCTATCTCACTGTAAAAGCATCTGCCCGAGTATTCTAGGCTCGATTTTTAGCAGAACCTAACAGGTGCTCTATAGGCTCCGGATAAGCGTTGGGCGAATAGAGAATCTTATGCTCTATTGGAATGCGGCGTATTGTTGGGTGACTTTCATAGACTCGACACACTGACTCAGTCTGAGGGACCAAACCCGAAATCTTTACCCGCTATTAACTGTGCACAGGAGTTTTGTACTCAGCAGCTTACCGAGAATTACATGCCACCACTTGTGAGGTGCCTCCATAATGGCCTTTTTCACCGTCACACTTGCATTTGTACTGTTAGACTGCTGGTTGTAGTGCTTAGCCTACGATTATAATCGGATTTGTTAAAAAAAAAAAAATTAAAGAAAAGTTCTAAGTTTTATTCTTTATTCGACGCATATAATTTTCGTTTCGAAACGAATAATTTGTCTGTATTAACTCACGAATCAAGCGTGCGCGCGACAATTTTCTCTATTGAATTAAGAATAAAATTGAAATATAAATGATTTTACCGCTTAATATTTCGATTTGAAAATTCCGCATCGCGTCTCAATCTTTCGCACTCAGTATAAACGAAATGAGTTTACTAGTTGAAATATAGAATAAAAAGTATAAAATAAAATAAAGTAGAATAAAATAGAAATAGAATATATGGAATTAGAATAAAACATGCTCTTAATTTTGTCAAAATGCATTTACTTCAGGACACCAGGTATGTACCGAGCGTATTTGTATTTCGCGTTAAGAAAAATGTTAAATTATTATTTAAGATATTAACTGTCCGCCTGTCTCAGCTTGTTAAATAAAATCAACTATCGTCGAACGCGTAGCGTGTATTTTTATCAAATAATTAATTATACGTTTTGCTTTCAAAGCATCTACGTTAAAACTTATCAAACAATTGTCTATTCTGCAGCAATTTAAAATTGTGATTTATTAAAAAAAAAATTGCGACTCATTTGCTGCTACACTTAGGAGTTCTCAGGATGCGCAAAGACCTGGTTGGTTCTATTCTGCTGAGGTCTCAGTGTCTAGAAACTCTGATCTTTCGTTTCATTGCAGTCTACGTATACGCTGCACACTTATCTGATGCGCGCCGAAAAATTCAAATCAGCTAGGGATTGCGACCGTTTTGCGTTCATGTATGGTCGCCACTGGGCTGTCAACGGAAGAAAACCACTGTTAATCTTGAATTTCCAAAAATCGGATACGAGTGAAGATCCGGCATCGCAGCCCCTCCTGTTTTAGCGTCATTTTATGTACATGCGCTCATTCTTAACTTTTAGGGGCAGTACGATACAAGTCGTGCACACGTTAGGCTTTAGGTTACTTAAATTAATCCTTTCACCGGCGTTAGTCAATCATGTCCCAGCCATTGTAGGCCACAGGAGGACGATGCAAACCCTGCAGCTTTATCACTACTATCCCTAATGTGTGAGCCATTCCAAAGTTAATTTTGGTTTCTTGTGCTACGACCGAAAAATCAGAGGTTCGATCTACGTTATGACCGCTACGGAATCCGTGAAAAAAAGAAAAAACTTGATTTTTTTGTAATTAAACTTTTAAATCATACTGTAAATTCATGATTTTAAGCGGTTATTTACTTTTTGGTTATTATTAACACACACGAAATTTTCCCTTTATTCTCGGGCTATAACTCGGCCTATATTAAATAGCGCAACGAGCCACGTTACATTTTTAAATTTTATTCTGTTTTATGTAAGTTGTTTTTCTTAACGAAATAAAATGAAAAAATAATGTTTTTCAATTGAAAGTAAGTGATAACGCGTCCCTGCTTCACGTACGATTTTCTAAGAAACAAATCGGAATCACCAAATTTACTGCGATTGGTGTCTGCGTTTCGAGCCATGAGATTGAAACATGTATTTTTAACTGTTTCTTGAATTACTCTGGTTACTCGATTGGATTTTTATTGATTCTATTTCCTACTATATTTCAACCTTGCTTAAATCTAAATTATCGCGACGTGATACTTTTCCGGGAATCGTTTAGTGGCGTTTCTGCGGCTCGAAATTCTTCTAAATTTGAATTCATTGTCTGACTCGGAGATTTTTATGTACGTTTTCCTCCTACGTGCGCCGCGTCCGAGTGCACCATTTGCTGCACCAGTTATTGCGAGTGGTGCCAACGATTGATCGCGACACGTACTTAAGCTTTAGAAACGAAACATTTACGCCGCGGATTTAATTTCTGAGTTACCAATGTCAGGCTTTTATGAAAAAATACGACACTCCCGGAAAGCCAACCTGTAAAAAAATAGCGAAAGAGACTTACATATAAATGACAAAGAAAATGGCCGCAGTACGCATGGTGACTGCTGCTGCCTCTGGAAAACTTGCTGCTGCTGCTGGAGATTACTCGACAGCTCGCGCGCGTCGGGCGGGCTTTGGTGAAATTCTGAAAGCTTGCCGGCATTTGCTGGATTTCGAGGCTTGTTCCCCCTTTATTATCGAGGTAGAACTTGCAGCGAGATCTCGATAGCATTAAATTTATTTATTTTAAGCTCGGGTATTCGTCGCGAGCCTCGACGACCACATTTCCCTGAGAAACGCCGTTTGAAAAAAGTATGGTGTCTCAAAGGTGCCAGGCGCGTGCTCGCGGGTTCAAGTCTTATATTTTAACATACATATGTTTTAAAAATACATAATTGATTCATTAATATAAATAGCTTACAAAACGTATATGTGAATGTGAGTTGATTGTAGAATCATTACAAAATGTATTTTCGCTGTTTAATCTTAAATTAAAAGTTTCAGTTTTTGCAATGATAATTACATTCCACTTGCCGCAAACCAAGTATAACAAGATTTTTGTAATGTTTGTGTAAATAAAAAAATAAATACATAAATAAATAATAATAATAAATAATAATAATAAATTTTTTCTATTTTAAACGCGCCAAGTAGTTCATTTATACGAAGCAAAGCCGCGATATTCTCGTCAAGCAGAAACATGACTTATTATTATTATTGTATTTCATTTTTGGTTTTAAGTGGCATTAGGAACTCGGAAGTTCATTACCGCTTCAATATAAGTTTTATCAAAAGTTCAAATATTTCCATTTAAAAATTGATTTTCATGTATATTTATATCCTACTTTTAGGCATGAAATACAGGTCTATTTCACATTTTACTTTTACCGTATTTTTTACGTTCCTGCAAATTCAGTATTTGCAAACATTATAAGCTTAGCTCTTGCGTTCGAAGCATGGCGCCATGTTCAGACTATAAATTTGACAAACAGTAATCGTTTATCTTTCGAATCTTTACGCCGTTTTTTAATAACCTATTGCTCGTCATGATTGCTTTGTTGTGACGTACGGACACCTCGCGCTCATCCTCTCTGTAATAAATCAATTAGGCATATTCATCATGTATTCATTATTTTTATGGAAAACTGATCCACCGACATGCAGTGTATTGATGAAGAAAAATACACGGATTAAAGGAAAGAAGGCAGAAGCGAAGTCGTTTGGAAAGTGGTACCCTGAGTAAAGTATAAAAAGCAGTCGTAAATAATCTTAAATATTAACAATATAAATCATTGGTTATTTATATTAAGGAGGGACACCAACTTTAAACGGGATAAAATTATAGGTATCTTCTGTAATTTTTTACTCTAAATTCATCAAATTAATACAAAATCTGTGATATGACCTTATTGTCTAAATGGTCAAGCTTGATTTTATTTATTTTATTTTAATAAAATGGCGGTGCTACAGTAATACAACTGTGAGTCTTTTTTTAACAGCTCCGCAATCGACGGTGCGGGGATCTCTAAAATGGGGTGCCTCGTAACAAACAAACAGCCATTATCATCTACAACATAAAATCTATCGAAGTATGTACGGATATGCACTTTTACGGAAATAGTTAACATTTTACTAAAAAATTACGATTTTAACCGACTAATTCTTTTAGAAATATGACTGTAGTTAAACAAATTTTCATTGGTATTATAGGTGTGAATCTAAAGTTCCAAGATAGACATAAATAAATTAATGACTCCATTGATCACTCAGAACAATACATCTTTTATTAGGTTAAAAGTTTGTGACGTTTCGGGAGTTTTTTCGACATACTCCCCTCATAATGGCATAAACTTAAACGTAAAACAACTCGACGCTGTCCATGAGTTGTTTTACGTAAGGGGTAATTTTTCCGTTGTACACGATTTTAAAGGCACCCATTCGGCATCCATAGTCCGTTCTACTTTTCAAATCTGTTCACCAGAATGCTAAATTAAATAATTATAATTCTAATTTTAATGTATTGTATCGTTGTTGTAATGTTAATTGTAATATTCATGTTTTGTTTACTCTGCCATTGCCACTAAACAGATCACAACATTGTTTGTCATTAATAATAAACTTTATACACATTTAATATTGAATATATTTATTAAGAATTACTTGTGTTTATTGTACAATTTTCGCTATCGCACCAAGCACGAAAAGGGCTTCCTGCTTTTATAAACTAGAGATTATGTAGCGATCCCGACGTCCAGGTTCTGCTGCTTTTTAACGTACACAGAGCCAGAGCGCCGAGATCATCCTAGATGTCCTAGCTCTGTGTATGTTAAAAAGCAGCAGAGCCAGGGCGACGATGCAGCATTCACGTGAACACACGAAGAGCCGGAGCATCTTGATAACTCTGCTAGATAAATGATGTATCAACATAAAAAAAGTTTAATAAACAAGTTTTAATTTAAGCTTTGTTTCATATAAAAATATTATTCTGTTACTAAGTTACTGTTACTAACAATCAAAAATGACGACGAAAATGTTAAAAAGAATTGAGGATATTCAGCTCTTTAAATTAAGTAATTTTCTTGCATTTTTCATCATTATTTTTGATTTTTCATACATTTGCAACAGAATAATATTTATATGAAACAAAGCTTAAATTAAAGCTTTTTTAGTAAACTTTATTACGTTATTACATCATTTCATAACGCGTATTTTGAATTCGAAAGGTCATATCTTGTGTTGTGGACTATCCTTGCTAGTAACATCCAGAGCAGTATCGACTCGAACCCTCTTCTATGGTTGTGTGCTTCTCGATTTCGATTTGTCTGTCGTCGAAGATTGATTTCTTCTTGCCACTGTAAAGAGACCAGGCAATAAACCACAATGAACATAGCACCCAGAAACATGTGGAATGAATCAGCAAGAATATTTACGCAGTGCAAGGTTCTCGAGATTGGCGTAGGTGCTGGCAATGCTGTAGGTACTTTGCTTGCCTGGGGCTATGGAGGACCATCGTGCTGCAGGTGGTCCTGCTCTGCATGTTCTGTAAGGTATTGCCGAACGACTGGGCCCAGTCGCGCGAGGTCATCGTCTTTATCAGAGTCTCATTCTCAAGGAGGTCGATGTCCAGCTGTGCTCCGCTGCTGTTCCGCTAGAAGCTCGTCACGACTGATGCTCCGGCTCGGTGCCTACTCGACGACGGAAAATTATGATAGTAAATGCGTTACAGTAGGGGAGAACTACCAAGTATGATATACCGCTTACCAACAGTTTCTCTCTTCCACTGCTAGATGGAAGCTTTTATGTACGGTAATTTGTTGTATATTATAGTGCTATTAAACATACTCCGAGATAATTGCTTTAAATTCAAAGTTAAGAAAGTTGTTCAAACAAATAATCATTAGGCTCATTTTTCAAGCGTCAAAAGTTAACTTTAACAGTTCAGTACATATTTTGCAAATAAGTTTGGGTTTTTGTAGCAATTTATACATGTTATTTAAACCTTTTATCGATTTAAATGACCTCGGAGCACCAATAATTTCTTACTCAAACAATATCATGTAAATTAGAATGAATTTCTTGGCTCGTACCGCCCACATAACTTTTGCTTAGGACCGCCCATATATTATTATATGTATTTTTCGTAATTAAAGTTTTTTCTTTAACCAGTTTGAACTTAAATTACATTGTAAGATACTCTTGAATAAAGTAAAAAAGCCTAAAAATAACGACTGATAAATGAAATATTATTTTGATTTTTTTGTTTCTAAAAATGCTAAGGTACATATTATTAATGAAAATACTATTTTCTTACCTTAAACACTTCTTAATTATTATTTATTGGCCATTAAGACCATTAACACTACGAAAACTATTCATTACTAATTCATTCTAATGGGCCCTTGTTCTCGAGATATGAGATAATTTACTCGAAATATTCGCTTTATAATGAAAAACGATACCTCTTCTTCTAAACATAACTCTACAAGTTTTTATCAAAAAAGATTTTTAATTGAACTGATTTAAAAAAGAAATGTTGAAGTACATTATAGAGTCTATACTGTATCTAATGAACACGTGTTGCCAAAAACTTTATTTTTCAACTATCTTCTTAAATTATCGTTTTGATAGTGCACAAAAGTTTCGAGTCTATTGATAGTTACAACGAATTTTATTTAAATAAATTCTCAAAATTAAGACTCGAAAAAAATGTCGATACTTCACCACGCACTAACACACTGTTTACTATACTATATATGTATCTATATAATACTAATTATTTAGGATATACGTATAAATTTCGGGATATTGTTTTTCGTATTTATGCTATATGCAGAATGCAAAATAATCAGCATAAAATATTCATGCCTAATATTGCTGGCATGGCCTGCCGCCTGACGCCAAAAAAATGGCTGCCTGCGAGACCAACTACAAAAATGACCAACTACACGCCGTCGCGACGTTGTCGTGTATATCACTTGTGAAAATACCGACTATGTCTTACAGCTGCCACTTTATGTTTAAGTTTACCTGCACTTTCGTATTCTACGAATTTTTAATCACGAATTGCGTTTAATTAAATTTTATTTCAATCCAAATTTCACAGAAATTTTTTTCGGACCCACGTTGCTGCGTCAATTTTATGACAACAATTTAGCTATTAAAGCCAAGATTATTGCTCCGCACATGCAGGCTTTAATATTATATTTATTCGAAACTTTAAATAAAGTACAACTTTCCATTCGGTAATAGGTTTTCTTAGTATATGTTTTGTCGAGCATCGGACCTGTACTGAGCAGCTCGTTTCGACTATGCCTACAGGTTCGACCGACTGTTTAATGTGGAACACACACAAACTGTGGTGTTAAATAGTGACAAACAGAACCGTAAATTGCAGAAACTTAATCACGAATAAGTTGCTTGTTGTGTTGTCTTTATGCATAAATCTAAAAATATAATATTTTACAGGTACCTGATCGTGTATTTCTATGTTCGGTGGTATTTTTCAAACAATCTATTTAAAAACTAATAAAGGTGCTAGGATCTGCAAGTGCTTCTTGAGTCGTGAAGAAATCACCAGGAACCCTCAGCGATGTCCCAAAAAGTAACTCTGCCGGAGCAGCACGTAGATCTTCCTTGAACATGACTCTGAGACCCAGGAGTACAGATGAAAGAAACTTGACCCATGTACCCTGACTAGTCATAGCTCTGCACATCAGGGCAGCTTTAAGCGTCCGGTGCCATCTCTCTATCATACCGTTAGATTGGGGATGATATGGCGTAGTTCTCATCTTGTCCGCTCCGATGAGTCGAGGGAGTGCAGTGAAAAGGGCTGACTCAAACTGCATCCCTTGGTCCGAAGTTATGGTGAGAGGGGTGCCGAAGAGGCTAATCCAGCCACTGTAAAATGCCGTAGCTACCGTTTCGGCCAGAATATCCTTTAATGGGATTGCCTGTGGCCATTTAGAAAATCGGTCAATTATAGTTAGACAGTAACGATATCCGTCAACTTGAGACATAGCAATTAAATCCATGTGAATGTGGCTAAACCTCTGTTCAGGTACACTGATGTTTGTCGGCGGCGTCCTTGTGTGACGCTGAATCTTTGCTCGCTGGCACGGAAGGCATTCACGAGACCATCGCAGAGCATCTTTCCTTACCCCAGGCCAGACGAACTTTTCCGTTAGGAGCTTGGACGTAACCCGACCACTGGGGTGTGAGAGACCATGCACGACCTCAAAAGCTTTCTGCCGAAGCTCCTTAGGCAGGTAGGGACGGACAAAACCTGTTGACGTCTCGCAGTGGATGCGGTGGCCATCGATGACAAGCGGTTGTAGATTGAGCGAAGAATCGGCAAGCTCGTGGTCCGGAGAGATGTCTTCTCGCTGTTGGGCTTCATGAATCGTCTCAGCATCCAAGGTCGTCGGCATGCCGATGGTTTCCACGTGGGAGAAAGCATCTGCTACAACATTGTCGGTCCCAGATATGTACTCCAGCTTGGCACAGAATTGACTGATGTACTCCAGCTGGTGACATTGACGTGTGAAGCCTTTTCAGGACGCTGGTCAAGAGCCTTAACAAGCGGCCAGTGGTCGGTCCGAATTACGAACTCACGACCCTCAAGCACGTGTTCGAAGTATTTGAGCGCTGAAAAAACTGCTAGCAACTCCCTGTCGTGCGGACTATACTTTACTTCAGTGGACGACAGCTTCCTAGAAAAGAAACCAAGAGGTCGCCAGACATCATCCTCCAGCTGCTCAAGTGATGCTCCCAGGGCCGTCGATGACGCATCCATGGTGAGGCAAAGCGGAGCTGACGGTGAGAGAAAACTCGTACTGGTAGCAGCTGCGAGGCTGTCCTTGCATTTCTGAAAGGCTTGGATGGCCTTGTCAGACCAAAGAATCTTCGTTTTATCCCTCTTCTTAGAGATACGTAAAAAATCAGTTAACGGTGGTTGCATTTCAGCTGCATGCGGAATACAGGCACAAAAATAATTGATGATGCTGATAAACCGGCGTAAATCCATCACAGTCTCTGGACGGGAGTAGTTTGTGATAGTGTCGATCCGATCAGCTGGTGGCTGGAAACCGGATGTGTTGACGCAGTATCCTAGGAACTTCACCTCTTCTTTGGCAATTTGGCACTCGAGGCGCGAGAATCTGCTTGCACTAAATTATTATAAAAGTATTATGTATATTAGTTTATTATGATTTGGTTTTTAAATAATATTACAGTACGATTTAACAGTTTTTTACAAAATCTTATAAGTTTTAACAAATTTTAATTGTTTTACAATCAATTTAAGATTTTAGTGATAAAGTATACATGTCATCTATTGTAATTATTAGTATCTGTTGCACTCATACAAATAATATAAATATATAATATAACATAAATAATAGAATTTGTGAAGAGTAAAATAAATTAAATTATGGGAAATAAAGACTAACAATAAATTTATTATAAAAAAATACTAAGTATCTGTTTATTGTGATTCAGTTCAAAAGTAATTTTATAGTACGTTTTGACGCTATATTTTATAAAAATCTTATAATAGTTGAAATAACTTTTTTACAAATAATCTGCTATAATTTATCTTAAATATTTTGTAAAAATATTGATTAATCTAACAAAATTAATGAGATCTATTGTGATTGTGATCTATAGTTAGTTAGTTATCTACTGTGATTGTGATATATTGTTTTTCATTGTCATCCGTTGTGATTGTGATTTATTGTTATCAATTGCGATAGTGATCTACTGTCATCTATTGTAATTGTGATTTATATGGATTTATTGGTATCTGTTGTGATTGTGATCTATTGTGACTTACTGTTATCTGTGGTCATTATGATTTATTGTTATCTGTGGTGATTGTGATTTATTGTTATCTATTGTGATTGTGATA
This sequence comes from Gastracanthus pulcherrimus, assembly GCA_949152435.1. Classification (NCBI taxonomy): domain Eukaryota; kingdom Metazoa; phylum Arthropoda; class Insecta; order Hymenoptera; family Pteromalidae; genus Gastracanthus; species Gastracanthus pulcherrimus. The sequence continues at coordinate 164,726,293 of OX424572.1, forward strand.
TACTGTTTATAATGTGATTTATTGTTATCTGTTGTGATTGTGATGTATTGTTGTCTATTGTGATTGTGATGTATTGTTATCTGTTGTGATTGTGATCTATTGTTATCTATTCCGATTGTGATGTATTGTTATCTGTTGTGATTGTGATCTATTGTTATCTATTCCGATTGTGATGTATTGTTATCTGTTGTGATTGTGATCTATTGTTATGTATTCCGATTGTGATGTATTGTTATCTGTTGTGATTGTGATCTATTGTGATTGTAATCTATTGTTATCTATTGTAATTATAATGTTTTCTAACGGTGATTTATTATAATTGTGATCTATTGTACTTGTGATTAATTGCAATCAACTATAAACTGTAATGTTTAATTATTTTTTGTAATCAATTTCAATTTATAGGCCAGACCAATCTATGTGCCAGTCAATCTATATGCATTGTAATGCTGTCTGGATCTAAAATAAAAGAAAAATATTTATATATTTATTTATATATTTATTATTATATGTAAGCAGAATATCACTATTTCACTAATGAAAAGTATATTTTCAATAAAGATAATAAATTATTTATACACACTTGTCAAAACATATTATAAACTTAATTAAAGCTCGACATTCAATGTAGACATGAAGAAAAATAAATTAAGCTCTATCAATGCGTTTAATACATGTCAGCTCAACCATGCACATCACCATTTGCTTATCTGACTATAATATAAAAGTATAATAAAATAAAAGAACATCACTATAAATTGGTATATTTTTGGTCAAAATTATAAATAATTTTTATTCACCTGACAATACAAATTGCAGACTTAATGAAATCTTGATTTTGAACATTGAAGCCATAAAAGGAAAATCCAGATCCTCTATGATTAATGGAACATATTACTAAGATATCACATGAACTCAGCATACATCACTTGAATCCTACCAGTATCTGCAAGTTATTTGAATCTGAAAAACATAAAAATATATTTTTGTAAATAAATTCACAGTTGGTAAAACACATAATTTTCAAAATTACGAATGTAGCAATAGAGAGTATTTAAAAATCAAAAACTTGAAACTATGTACAATTAAAAAAAATTGACAAAAACTATATTTATTTTTCAGCTGAATTTATATTGAACCGTCTTTAAAACTTTTTATATTATACAAACTTCAAAACCGATGGATGTTTTCGTAATCAAAACCCACACCTTTGAATAAAACTGCAAAAAATATGAGTTCACTTATCATAAGTAATTACCGTCCACAAACATATTGAAATGACAATCTTCAATCAAAGCAATTTATAATATTTTTAATCCAAAGAAATATGACTTTATAATGAAAGTATTTATGCGACTCCAAGTATCACATAAAATATTGTTCGAGCACAATCGTAATCATAGTTGACAGATATTCAATTTCACGATGACATGCAAAATAGCAATGTATGACGAGTTACCCCAAAATTCTATTTCATAAAATAATCTCTAGAGAGTATTACATTTTTAAAGTTATTATATTAATTAAACCTAAATACAAACAGATTTCCAATTTTTATTGGAAAAATCAAAGGCTAAACTTTATTTGCAATATTTCAAAGTCGATTTACAGTGACTGCAAGGAATATAACTAAATACAGCAAGTCTTTATGCCAAATATATTCGGAAGAATTATTAATCAATATTATTATATTCAAAAATAAACGTGTATGCTTAGTCAAAAGTTGATAGTAAACTTACAAATGAAAAAATATAACCTCTACAATATGAAAAGTATATACCTATTCAGTATACATTACAAATTATTTATACTCATCAAAATCAACTGCAGATTTATTTAAAGCTCGACAATCAATGTCGAAATATAGAAAAGCAAATCCAGCTTTATCAATGCATAAAATTTATATGAACTGAACCATGAACATCACCGTTTGTTAATCTGACTCTAAAAATATAAGAGTATGTACATGTAAATAAAATAATAGAACATTACTATAATAAAAATGTATACATTTGGTAAATATAATAAATAATTTTTATTCACCTATCAAAACGAATTGCATATGTAATCAAAACTTGATTTTGAACGCAGCATCCTATATGATTTGTGTGGACTCACTCCTACGCAGAGACCAGCTCCATCAGACTTAAACTAGTCATTACTTCAGCTTTCCCACAAGCGCATGTAAATCTACTTCTGCAGTATATAAGTCCGATAGCACATCGCATCCAGAACGTCTAAGCCAGAGTTCGTCTACAACAGCCTTACTGATGTGTCCAGTAGACGAACCTGGGATTAAGCGCATAGAGAGAAGCCATCAAGCTTCGCTGACCTCTATGGATTTAAATAGAACGTATTGATAATATTCGTATGAACTGAGCATACAACATTTGAATTCTACCATGCTCTATCATTTATTTGAATCTGAAATACATAAGAATACATTTTTATATCAAAATTAATATATTCAATTCAATCAATAAATCTAAGACATACATAATAACGAATCAATTATTTACAATACAGTATATTTTAAATATTTATAATTACCTTTGAAATATGTATCTGCAAAGCGATGTAGTTTTTAACTTTTGTTATTTCATCATATAACTCACAGGTTACGTTAATTGACTTTTATACCATTTTTATATCCATTAGCCACTATGGGTGGAGAAATCCTAATTTTTGCTGTAAATGGAGGGGCTCTATTCTACAAGTCAAAAGAGCGCGAAATTCGAAATCCTGATGATGATGATGACGATGACGATGACGATGACGATGACGATGACGATGACGATGACAATGACGATGGCGATGACGATGTTGATGACGATGACGATGATGATGATGATCATGATGATGATGATTGACTGTCTCAAGGTCAAGCGAAGAGAGGGGAGCCAATAAGCATCAACTATAATGACTACGCAGTTAGCCTTAAGGACAACCGCCTCTCCAGCCAGCTATATAAGATGGGGCTACGACAGGGTCAGCATGCTCATTCTACTCGTCACTGTACACAAGAGCAGAATCTACGAAAGTCATCACCATAACTTTTACTAAAGTCAACTCTTGTTCTTGCAATTAATTATTAAATAATAATTAACTTATAAACAATTTATCAGTCTTATTCAGTGATTATTAAAAGCCAAAGTCAATTTAAACAAAGTCTTTTCGTTTCAAATTTCCCGCTCAAGGTACACTTCAGTATTTCGACGACTCTCGATCCCACCAAAAATCGATTATCGCTATCTCGAACGGGATAGGCGTAACACCGTCGATTAAGATCATACACGACATCGTTGGGCTCATTTGAATTTCAGATGGCAGAATCCCTAGGTCCTAGTAATAAAATTTGAAATTGTGGTCAGTTAAATTCAGATCGTTGGTGCAAAATGCTGCGGCGTAATCTCAAACCTATACGACTCTGCCCGATTACCTAACCTATTGAATTTCATTTGTTTTAATTTTCTTGCACCTTCTGCAGAGCAGATGGGTTTGAGAACGCCGCGCGACATTTTGCACCAACGATCGGAACTTAGTTGACCGGAAAGTCAAATTTTATCACTACTTAGGACCTAGGGATTCTGTCATCTGAAATCCAAATGAGCCCAACGCTGATATACGCTCTTGCATTCGTCTGCTGCGCATGCACATTAAATTAATAAATACTGTTAATATAGGATTAATATTATACATGTTAAATTAATATTATAAATGAAGAGGCTATATCGATCTCCACGAACTATCCTTTATTAATTTTCAGTCAACTTGCCGACGTTTCGGGAGTCTTTTTGTACTCCTATCTTCAAACGCTATATAAACATAATTACATAAAAACAAAAATTAAATAAATAAAACACCGCAGATACAAACACTAATAACTAAAAATTATTTAAACATACCTAAGACATAAAGAATTAGTGTCTCATAGAGACCGACGCAACAACGATCATAAACGAAATGGCACCCGTAACACGTAAACAAAAGCTTAAAAAAAAAATATAAAAATCACTGTTGACAATTAAAAATTAAACAATATTTTGAGTCTCACTACGGCGAAAGAGCATACCCAACGTATGTGTATGATGTCAATTGTCGGCGTGTCCGAGCACTACTAACGCATAAATCTTCGTAGACCTTATAATCCCATGAAAACTCCAACAATAAATATCAGAGAAGGGATAGCGGCTACGAAAGCGCAGAGTAGACCATAGAGAAACATAATCGTGAGGATGTGGCACGTCGAGCAGCTAGCAGCAGAGATTAGTAGAGAAATTGCCAGTGAGCATGGGTGGATTCGAGGCGATTCTTGTCATTCGTGAGCTAGCGAACCTAGCGACTGAGCGCCCGATCTATACGCATAATGTGATCACAGCGCGAAGGGGGAAATGTGTGTGCGCGCTTGAAAGAGAGGAGGAGAAGTGTGTATAGACCGAAAGCACCGGTTGCCGGTTAAAATCGCGCGTTCGCTTAATTCTCTCGCGTGCATATGGGTAAATCTCTAGAACCTTTGACTTTTCACATTCAAAATCAAGTAAAATTAATTTAGGATCACAGTTATAATTTTTTTACACAATTTCTTAAGACTATAAACTACTAAAATATAATCACGAACAAGCCTAAAACTAAAAGTGCCTAATTTTTCAAATATGTAGAAATTTATAATTTTAATGATCTAAAAACTAAAAATTGTACTTCTTTAAATATTTAAAATGATTATAAACGTATTTATTAATAAATGAAATGCTTAAAATATTATTAATTTTTACCTCTGAGAAGACAATTAAATTTTATTTTTATTGTATTTATTTTTCTGCTTAATCCTTTATCTTCACTTTATCTTCAAGTAGCTCGAAATAGATTACATGACTATAAAATACTAACATATCACGTCTAGTATTGTTATTATGAAATTTTATTAGTTATAAATACAGGTTATGATTTAAATTTGTGCCGTTTAAGGGGACAGATACATCTTAAAATTTTAAATTGATTGATAATACATTTTACGGTAAAACTAAGGCACTTATCATATATTACCTGATTTTTTCGGTAAATTTGAATATTTTATCAAAATATAAGTATACAAATTTTTAAAAAATTTAGAAAACCAATGTGTTTAGAGATCCAATCTGATCGAATTGACGCTTTCAAGGATTTATTATGTTCAAAATACGTGTAGTTAGGGTATGGGTATGGGAATTTGTATATAAAAATTATTGACCAAAGTTATAGTCAATTTACGCTTAAGTAGACTATAACTTTGGTCAATAATTTTTAAATATAAATTCCCATACCCGTACCCTAGCTACACGTATTTTGAACAAAATAAAACCTTGAAAGCGTCAATTCGATCACATTGGCTCAAATGTTTTTAAATTTGTATACTTATATTTTGATAAAATATTCAAATTTACCGAAAAAATCAGGTAATATATGATAAGTGGCTTAGTTTTACCGTAAAATGTATTATCAAATGATTTTAAATTTTAAGGTGTATCTGTCCCCTTAACCTTTAGGCGACCGGAATACCAATATTTCGGCGCATCAAAAAATGTTCTTTAATTTTGGTTTTTACATTAAAATATTTATTTTTTTAATGTTATTTATTATTTTTAATACAATTTATAATAAATTTACCCCTCCCCAACCCTCTTTACTACCCTATATCGCCTAATTCTACCTTATAAAAGCGGTACGTCGTTTCGTTTGCTTAAGGCTATAATTACAAACAAATATATTTTATAGAAGGTTTCTGACATTACTATTTTAATGTAATTTATCCCCCTCACCCCCTTTTCGCCCCTTTTCACCCCTTTTTACTCCACTTATACCCCATATACTTTTTGATCGAATTTTTTTGAAAAAATACATTTATTTGTTCGCATGTGGCTATAATTATAAATAAATTTATTTTCATGGCGGAGATTTCGATGAAAGATATAGATACCGGCTCAGAAATGTATTCATGAATCATTATTTCGTATGAGAAATGTAAGTTTTTCACTAGTTCAAATGTAAATTTGTAAATAAGGGCTTCTAAACGTAAATTTAGTATACTTGATTTCGATTTTTCAAAACTTTTGATTTCGAGATATAAATACATCATCGAGATACTGTTCATGTACCATCATTATTATTATTATTATAATTATTATTATTATTTTTTCATTATAATTATTATATGCGTATGCATGAACACTGCGCGCGAATTGTATGAGCGAATATATATATATATATATACGTATATACATATATATATATATATATATATATATATACGCGTAGGGGAATCCCACGCTGCGTTAGTACCAGAACCGCCGCTAGGTGGCTACGCCGTTCCCAACGTCAAAGTAGTGATGTTGAGAGTATAAGCATAACCTCGCGTTCGGGTGGTCGAGCAACCTTTTGGGATCGCTTACTCGACCATCCTACAAACATAAAGGCTTCGGCCTACTCCTCAGCTTATATATATATAAGCAGAGGAGTTGGCCGAAGCCTTTACTTTTGCAATACAATGAATACAGAAAATGAAGCTTGGAGTAGTAGAGAATCAGAACCTGAAAAAGATGTTACAGAAAGAACGGATATATGTGATGACGATTTGAATGATACCACATATGATAAAAATTTATCTGAAATAAACTCTGATCCTTATTTTTGTCCATCTGTAAAAAATTTTACTGATAAAGCTTGAATTCGTGCTCATGTGTCGATACAAAAATTTACTCCATTGGAATGTTTCAAATATTTTTTTTTGATCAGTTTCTTGTAAATCATATTATAGAACAAACCAACCTTTTTCAAGAACAAAATCCTGAACCACCTCGAAAAAAAATGAAAACGTGGACTCCTGTAACAGAAGATGAATTATGGAAATTTATCGCTTTATCAATAAATATGGGTCATGTCGTAAAAGGAGAAATGAAAAACTATTGGAGTGAGGATCCACTGTTATATACTCCAATCTTTAGCCTCCAAGCTAATCATCCTTTAAAAAAAATCAAACCGATAATTGATCATTTGAAAAAAAAAATTTCTAATACTATTTTTGCTGGAAAAAACTATGCATTGACGAAAGTTTAGTTTTGTGGAAAGGAAGACTAAAATTCAAACAATACTTACCATTGAAAAGAAATCGATTTGGTATGAAATTGTTTGAATTAGTTGACTGTGAGACGGGATTTCTGCTAGATTTTATCATGTATACTGGTTCAGATACCGATTACGAAAAATTTGATTTAGGCGTTTCTGGAGATATAGTTGCTCATTTGATGAAACCTTACTATAACATAGGTCATGAGTTATTTACTTATAATTGGTATACGTCGCCACAACTTGCAGAATATCTTCATGATAAAGACACTGGTCTTTGCGGAACAGTAAAAAAAATCGAAAAGGAATGCCTAACTCTTGGTTCAAAGCTCAATCGTGGTGAAGTAGAAGTCGCTCATAATGATGTTTGGATGGTCATCAAATGGATGGATAAGAAGGAAGTTTACGTACTAACAAGTATTCATGAACTTGAATATTGTGCAAGTGGTATAATACAAAACTAACGAAGATATTATAAAACCAAGTTGTATTTATGATTATAACAAACATATGGGCGGAATCGATGATATTGATAGACAATTATCTATGACCGAGACGATTAGAAAATGCATGAAATTGTATAGAAAATTATTTTTTCATCTAGTAGATTTGATGTTGGCAAATGCCCATAAGTTATTCAAGATGCTAACTACGGATGCTATTTCGTTTCCTAATTTTCGATTGAGCATAGTAAGAGACATTTTGAACTTAGGTTCTCAAATAAAATCAACATCTCTAACGCCAGATATTCGACTAAGTGGTCGTCATTTTCCCAGTAAAATGCAATCCGAAAACAGTGATAATAAGTTATCACGTCAATGTAAACTATGCACTATACAGAAAAAGAGAATCCGATCTATATACAAGTGTAGAGTATGTAAAAAAACTCTATGTATTGTACCGTGCTTTGAAATCTATCACACCAAAAAATCGTTACCGTAATTTATAACATTTTTTTGAATAATAAATAAAAAACTAAAAAAAAAATGCAAAGGGGTGGTTTTCATCCTGTTACAGGAGTTGTTTTTACATTTACAGTAATTTTGATGTCAGATTTGGATTCAGCATCTAAAAATACATAGAAAACGTGCATCTGCGCTTCCAAATAAATCAAAATCAATTTACGTGGCAAAGGGGGTGGTTTTCCCCCTATTATAGGGGTTGTTTTTATATTTACAGTAATTTTGATATCAGATTTGGATTCAGCATCGAAAAATACATAGAAAACGTGTATCTGCACTTACAAATAAAGAAAAATCAATTTACGAGGCAAAGGGGGTGGTTTTCACCCTGTTATAGGGGTTGTTTTTAGATTTACAGTAATTTTGATATCAGATTTGGATTCAGCATCGAAAAATACATAGAAAACGTATATCTGCGCTTCCAAATAAAGAAAAATCAATTTACGAGGCAAAGGGCATCGAAAAATACGTCGAAAACATGTATTTATGAATTAGAAAAAGGTTATATACTATTTAAAATAATTTTTTTTTAAATTTGAAATTTTTAACACAGGCTGTAATACATGTTTTGCCGTAGCGGACCGCAACGCCAATATATTGGCGCACCCCCTGATCGACACTTTCCCTATGATCAATCAGTGATATAAGATACCTTTTTTACCGGTTTTCTATGGGCGATATGCCACCTCAAATCCCGGCCTTCTAAAGGTTAAACAAACGGGTGTTGTGGATAAATATTGCGGACGCGACAAATCGATGTACTATTGCAATTTTACTGATAAATATAAGGATTTTAGGTATCATAAATAATTGTATGTGAAAAGTACGTAAAACATTACATTTCCATCACTTATTTTATTCATTTTAACTAATATTCACTACATAAACAAGCGTTGCAGACGCGACATTTTTTTTGTTAGTTTTTGAATCTGCTCATTTAACAGTCTTTTAAATCTTTTATGATTATTTTAAGAATAAAAATAAAGCAGCATCTTATTTAAAATACTACTGTTTTATGTTCTATGTACTAAAAATAGTTTTTAAAGTAATTTAATTGAAGGCATCGATTCTAAAACGTCCTTAGCGCTCGGCTCGGGTTGCCGCTATATACAAATTGACGTCATGGTGACCAATTTTTAAATTTGTGGAAATGAATTTTTAAAAATAGCATCGTATAGAGGATAAAAAATGGCAACATTTTATATATATACTTTGTTTGTACAATGTTTAGTATTTGAAAAAAGAAAAATAAAAACGGCAAAATTTTAAATCTTATTTGCACCACGTTTTTTAAACTTAACTCGCTGCAGCTCCGACAAATATGAACGGATCTTGCTCATTTTTTGAATAATCTCTTTAAATAGTCTAGCGCTGCTGATAAACTCCTAGATAGTTAAATATTAAATATTTTTCTTTCAACAATTTAATTGCAAACCAGTGAGTTACCTTTTATATGGTTAAGTATATTCAACGAAAAAAAGTATCGAGGGAAGTTTAAGACTCAGTGAACTTTCAACGAGACATTTGTTTGTTAACATTTGAAGAAGTTTCTCAGAAAATTACAGATCAATTGGATGAAAAGTGACAAAGATAGAGCGATTTTGACAAACTTGCACGCTCCGCGCGAACATTAGCGGGTCTGCGCGATACATGACGCTCGCAGCGTATGTCAGTCATATAATGCCGTTTACTTGAAAATTTGCTGTCCTTTTTTTTTAAAAATACATACTTAATCAAATCATACTATTTAATACTGTCGATTTATAGTGTAGAAGTTAAGAAAAATAAGTATCTGATGAAACAATAAGAAATTAAATAAACAAAGCAAAGGCAAAATCAAACGGCAATTATTCATAAAGTTGTTGAATTTTTAAATCTTTGTACGAAAGTTTTAGAAATTATTGTTAATTCTAAATGTTATATACACTAGATAATAAATAGTTATAATAAAGCGTTCAAATGAAATTCACACACATTAAAAAGAATATTGCAGCGTAAATGAATTGAATAGTAAATTACAATCCTTAAAAATATAAATTTCTGGGAAACATATAAATTTCACAGATTTTTGACATTGTTCAGTAAATTAGAAACTTCAAATAACTAATACTTATATTTATTTATATTTCTACATTAAGATTTATTTACAATTTAGTCGCAATACATACAACGCATTTCAAAAACATATTACTTTTTTTTCCTTTTATTGTTATTGTTTTCTTTTCTTTTTTATTAATTTTTAATTCTAATTTTTGCTTTTGTTCGTTGCTTACTTTTCTTCTTTTTGTTGAGACAACTTCCGTTTTTCGAACTTTTTTGTTACCATGTTCTTCTTTCACATTCTTTGTTTTACTGACAACAGTTTTAATAGAAGTTGTTTTTAAAAATTTTTCACCAAAATGTTGCCAGTAGATAGGCTATAGGCATACTGGCTCACGCGGGTTCTGTATCACCCCCCCTGCCCTCTCAAAGTGATCCAGAACCCGTTCGGATTCTAAATCACCCAGAATGATCCAGAATCCGAAATCGAGAGAGTGGGAGAGCTTCCCTTTCTCTCACGTGAACCAGAATGCCTATAGTGTTTTGTACTTTTTTTCTTTATTTTCTTTGCAAATGTTTACAGGAGTGATAGAATAATTTTATGAGTTTGACGGTGTGAAGTGCGCAGGCAGTCTTGTACTTTTAAAACACAATCATCTCTCATTAGCTTGAAACCAATCATGTCTACTGCATACTCCATCTTGGAATGAGTGTTGAGACGAAAGTGTGTTAGATAATATGCTGTTTAGACAAGCTTCTTGATATCCCCACTGATGGGATTGTACTGAACGATGCGATCGTGTAAGATCATGCAATAAGCTGAAGTGTTAGCTGGAAAGTCTTTTTTAGACTCAAACTCTAGACGTACATCGACAGGAGCGCTCTTTATAGATTCGTTTTGCCGTGAACAGTCAATAACTATGAGTGGTTCAAGGTTGATAAATTCAGACTTTGTCTGCAGTGGCTGTGGATCTCTTCCATAGTAGGTGATTTGAAAATTGGCATACATATCATAGAGAACAGCGAACTGATTCTTAGATATGTCGAGATTCATATTGTTATATGGATAATATTGAGAATTCAAGAAAAGTCTCACATTACTAATCTCACAATGGTCAAATCGACTGGCATTTTCAGTTTTCAAATTTTTTTTCTTGGTTTGTAGTCCGAGAATGACAAAACGAGGTTTTTCTAACTGATTTGAAGTTTTCACTGTCCAGACATGTTTATTCGTGCGCGGAAGTAGAGGATATTCAAATAACTCCCAAGATCGATAGCACATAGAGATAGGATTATCTTTGCCAATGAAATTCAGCAGCTGGATCTTTTGTTTATCAGATGCAATAACATATGGCATTAACCACTCTATCTTCGTTATTTTTACCTGGTAGTCTTCATATGTAGTTACACTATTTGCTACAGTACCTTCTTGAATTATTGCATTCAAGTCATTTCTTGATCTTGTGAGAATGAGTTCATGCTTCACATTAACTATAATTTTTTTATAGTCTTCTGCAAAGCCCAAGATCATACTCAGAGGAATGGAAACGTCAAAGTTGCCGTGTGCATCTACCAAAGTTTTGCTTTCTTCTCTAACGTCAAGCCAGCCTGCATTTTCTAACATGAGAGTCTGATTCGGATTGAATGATGTCCATCCTTTCATGAGACTGCTTAAACCAACATTTTTACTTTTATCTATCTCCACAGCATTAATTTCGTAACGAATTTCATCAAACAAATGGCAAATGCCATTGTTCACGAATTTAGTTTTATTTAGTGCTGTTCCATCTGGTTTTTGCAGTTTTCCACATACATGGATAGAACTGCGCGATGGTAAGAGACATAGATCTTGATGTTGGATAGAAATACGAATTTCATCACTATTATCAAAGCTTAGTGTTGAGTAAGGTTGATGTGCGTGAACCTCGTAATGAGCAATAGATTCATCGAATACGACACCTGATTGAATGCTTAGAATTTCGTCCATTTTTCTGGAAGCAGCAGAGAATTATACACGTGAATTTTCTCCACGAACTTTTAGACCTAGGCTTCTGAGGAACTGAATGCTCTTCCGTGTTAACGGTTTGAGTTTCTTCGGTCGACTGATGACCGATTGACATGTTGGTTGACTTATATGCACTCTAGAATTGTAAACGATGCCCATTATACAGATTTGATATGGAGTCTAATAGTAATTTCTTCTCCACGGAAATTCACTAAATTTCCATCTTGATCTACGATTTGAATTTGAAGATGATCTATGCACTTGACACTGAGTGGTAGATATATGACATGAGATGGAACTTCCAAGATTTTATATCCTGGTGGAACTCTGGGAAAGAACTCATGGATTGTATGAACTTTTTTGTTGTTGATGTAAGCACCTGCGGTAATATTGCACTCCACTCTGAGTGCGTTGATTTTCAATATTTTCACAGGTAAATCAGAACTGTGATGAGTTTTTTCCTTGAGAATGCGAGGAGTAAAGCCAGAAAGACGACCTATTGAATCGTGAGGAGTGAGATCTAACGAATGACTGAAATTAATTTCACTTCTGAGAGTATTGTTGTTAGCTCTCAAAGAAAATTCAATTCCTTTAGATTTCAAAGTTTCTTGTAAAAATTTATTAATAGCATTAATCTCGTAACTGCCAGTAGGGATAGTAATAATATTTCCATTCACATGAAGTTTATTATTCGAATAGTCCACATTGGGAATCGAGTTGAATGTTAAAAGTTCAACTAAACCCAAAACAAAATTTTTATGCTGAGGTAGTTCAATTGAAGGAAAATATTGTGCCTCTAGAACAGAAGATTTTCCTGAAAGACTCAAAGTGAAACTGTCTTCCATGACTGATTGGAAGAGAATGATTCCCATTCGTTTGCAATCTTCTCTTTTATAGTCTTCCGGTTAAAAATTGAAGACAAAGATGACCACAAATGAATGAGTCAAAATTTTGATATCTTTTATAGTTATATTTTACTTCTTTCACGTTGAAATATAACATGAGCTCTATGGGAGGTTTCAGATCACCAAAACTGTCAAAGTAAATTACTTTGGAACCATGTTTTCGATAACACACCCAGTGAGTGCCTTTATTTTTCATGTCATCCAAGTTAACAATAGCAGATTCATTACTCCATGGACCATCGGAAGGCAGATTATTTCTCATAAAAACACCTCGGAAATGTGGAATTTGCAACATACGAGCATATTTTAGAAGATCATAGTCAGTCAGTGGACGATTTGGCAAAGTTAAATCGAAGTTTTTTTTTTTTAGTAAGTTGACCATGACCAACATGAGGTTTCATAAATAATCCCATTCCAGTTTTATATGGTTTAAGATAGAGACCTTCGCCTAAAGCAATATCTTCCATTGCCTTATTATGTCTCTTACTTTCTTCATGGTTTTTCTGTGCAGCTTTAGCATCATTTACTGCTTTAGCTATTCCTGCAGCTCCCCCTGCCAGAGCACCGGTCGCACTTAGTCCTGCGAACAACGGTATGAGAAACGGAAGAACTCCACCAATTTTTGATGGAATTGGAAGAACACGTGGAATGATAACTTTCCTCTTACCACCAACTTTCTTAACAGCTTGACGTGCACCTTTCAAGGCGGATTGAATAACCTTGCGGGAACATTTACTTGGTGTCATTGATTTTTTAGCAGCCGTCACTAACTTACTAAATTTTAGACCCATTCCAGTTATTCCTTTTAATTTCATAGCATTTGTAACAGCAAAAGCATATGCTTTTTCACCAATACTGGCATCCTTGGCTTTAACACGTTGCCAAGCTTTATCAGCGAGCTTCATGTCAGCTGCTTTACGGTCTCCATTTTTATCAGAGTACACTATGTCATGTTCTTTGCATGCCTGATCAAGCGGATTAATTCCAGGATCACCTCTTTCCAATCGTTTTTTCAATTTAGTTCCGGGACCACAGTATTGATATCCAGGAAGATGCATTTCAATCGGCAAGTTATTGATCACTTTATCAAGCAATCCATAACCTTTCGGTTGTTTCCGAGATTTATGTACGATCATCTCTCTTCGAGTGTTGTTTTAAAACTAAAGATCAAAATATAAAACATGCGTTTATATTTCTACAGTTCAATATCAAACTAGACTTTGACACGTGAACATGGATTTTAGCGAGCAGAACGTCAAACTCCCCGTCACAAACTTTGATTTCGGAAAACAGAAGAGAAGGAAGCGTCATGGAGAATTACTACCTGATACTATACGAGCAGTATTCTGCGGGCCATCTAACTGTGGAAAAACAAATAGTTTATTGGCTCTAATTACACATCCCAATGGTCTTAGATTTGAAAATTTGTATGTATACTCTAAATCCTTGAATCAGCCAAAGTATCAATTTCTCGAAAAAGTTTTGGAACCGATAAAAGGTGTATCATATCTACCTTTTAGTGAGCATGAATCTGTAGTATCTCCAGATGAAGCCCGACCAAATTCAATTATGATTTTTGATGATGTGGCTTGTGAGAAGCAGGACAACGTCAGAGCATTTTTCTGTATGGGAAGGCATAAAAGTGTAGACAGCTTTTATCTATGTCAGTCGTACGCTCATATACCGAAACACCTTGTAAGGGACAATATTAATATGTTAGTAATTTATCGTCAAGACGATGTTAATCTAAAACATATCTATGAAGATCATGTCAATACTGATTTAACTTTCAATGAATTTCGAAATCTTTGTTCTGAATGCTGGAAGAATGATAAGTATGGATTTGTTGTTATCGACAAAGATAGAGTGATGGATGATGGTAGATACAGAAAAGGATTTGACTGTTTTGCAATAAAAACGAAGTTATGAATCCGAAACTTACAGTTCAATTGTAGACAGCATCTCGTTAGCATGTCAGACTTCAAGAAAGAAAAGAATATTCTCAGCGAGCTCTTGCGAGCACGTGAGGCTATTAAACAAAAATACTCTTTATTGAAAAAGGAGAGAGAAGATTTTGAAAAAGTTATTGGTGATACATTGAAACCAGTCATTACACCACTCGAGAAGCTCGTCGATTCGAAAGTCGAAAGCTTGCCACCTTCTAATCACATTTTGAATATAGACAGCAACAGGAAACCGAGGAAGAAATTGAGATTCGATCGATCAAGTTATATAGTAAATGATATAAATGAGTCGGGTTCCGCATATGATGATGATGATGATGCAGATTTTTCTTCGATGGATGGCACAATGATGAATTCAACATTCAAATCTGCGCTTGAAGGAAATGAATCAAGTGACTTTTTATCATTGTTAAATGAAAGCCGCAGCAAAATCGATAACATATACGGAGTGCGGAACGTCAATGGAGTGTATATGATTGGCGATTCAGAAATTCAATTGCATGATAAAATGGTAAAAGTGAGAGATAAAATTATCCTAAAAGTGGGGGTCTAATGGAATTACTCTTCAAGAAACAACCAGATGACAATCTTATAAGTTCAACAGATCGAAAAAATTATCGCAGCATCCTGGAAGCATCAAATGCTCATCGGAAAAGATACAGCAAAGATGAGAGTATACGCACTTCGAAGAGTAGAAAATATATGAATATCATAGGACCCATGTTCCGCAGCGATCGTAAAAATAAATCCACCACCGGAAGAGGCCTCGTACCTAAATATAAAATAGCAAAGAAAAATTCTTCTATTACTGGGATGATCCAAACGAGCTTATCGAGCGACTGCGATTATTAGTTGCGGAACGATCTGCTGGAAATAACAATCACGACAATGAAATACAATCGATCATTGAGGAACTACGTGAAGCTGGACATATATATTGAAATGCATGTTTTCTTATAAGATCAGTAGCATCATGAGTCTCGACGTGTTCGGAAGAAAACTTGAGGGCACGCAAGAAGCGAGTCGCGGTCCACCAGGCATTGGTTATAATCTTACATTAGATGGTAATTTTGATTTACAAAATAAAAGGTTATGTAACCTTGCTTATCCAAGTCAGCCTAATGATGCAGTCACCTTGGAAGTGCTTCTGACAACTATAAGTAAAGAAGTTAGAAATCTAACTAACATAATGGCTGTAACGAAAGTTGACTTAGAGATTCCCATAAACACTGAATTAAATACAATCAATAAGGTTCTTTCCCATCTTAAAATTCGATTAGATAATCTTGAGACAAAATTGAAAGAATGCTTTGAAAAAAAAAAAAATTCTGACTCAATAAAAGTTTTTCTTAAACCTTAAACATATTATCAAAAAAAAAAAAAAAAAAAAAAAAAATGGAGCGACAAAAAATAGCTGAAGAGTTGCACAAACCAGCTCGCCGCATCTACAAGCGAAGTAAATATGATATACGTGGAATAGATGAGACTTGGCAAGCTGATCTTGTAGAAATGATTCCATACGCCAGCGAAAACAAAGGTTTTCGCTACTTACTTACTGTCATAGATACATTTTCAAAGTATGCATGGGCTATACCAATCAAGTCAAAGAGTGGTAATGATGTTACTCTAGCTATGGAGTCAATACTGAAACAAGAACGCGTACCGACAAATCTACAAACTGACCAAGGAAAAGAATTTTACAATTCAAACTTTCAGAAACTCATGAAGAAGTACAAGATAAACCTATACTCTTCGCATAGTAATCTTCATGCAAGCATATGTGAGCGTTTTAATAGAACGTTAAAAAATGCAATGTGGATAGAGTTCAGCAAACAAGGGAGCTATAAATGGTGGGATATCCTGCCTGAGTTGGTGAAAGCTTACAATTCAAGAAAACATCGGACAATAGGAATTTAGCCTAAAAATGTTACGCAGGCAAATGAAAGAGAGGTCAAGAAGCATTTTCCAAATGAAAAGTTACCTGTGAAAAAACCGAAATTTAAAGTAGGAGATAAAGTGCGGATAAGTAAGATAAAACATGTTTTTGAAAAAGGTTATACACCAAATTGGTCTACTGAAATTTTCACAATATCACGAGTTGTAAAAACCAATCCGGTAACTTATCATGTCAAAGATTATTATGATAAACCCATCTCTGGCGGCTTTTATGAAACGGAAATTCAGAAAACTATGTATCCAGAAATTTATCTAGTAGAAAAAGTTTTAAAGAAAAGTGGAAATCGTGCATATGTTAAATGGTTAGGCTTTAGTAATGAGCATAATAGTTGGATAGATAAAAAAAAATTATTTGATTTAGCCAAGATTTAACCAAAAATATTAATGTAAACGCAATAATGTAGGTACTAGTAAATAAGAAAGCAATCATATTATGTTATTGTATTTATTTATGTATTATTATGTACAAGTTTTAATCTGAATAAAATAAGTATTATAATCAAAGCGAGCTGCGTATTTCATTCAAACTTAAAGGAAGATCCACCCTGATATGTCACAAATAAATTCATTTTATTTGCAGTATTGGAGAGTCTGTCAAAAAACTCTTGATCTCTTAGGATGGCTGATGAAATCTTCTCCGGTAAAAAGATTTGAAAACTTTCGTCGAGTTCGGCTACGACCTTCGTACCGAATCTCGTCTTCACCTCCTTAAGTGCTGTCACCATGTACTGATGATCTTTTTCCAAGTCTGTTACTTTCTTCCTTGGCAAGAAGTCGCGTTCAGCAATCTTATTAAGTGTAGATAGATCCATTCTGGAAAAAGTAAAAAAATAAGAACTTCTAATAGAGAAAAGATTTGTTAGAGCAAAAAAAAAAAGAAAATTGGTGAGAATTAACTGTGAACTTACTTAGAAATTTAGTTGAGTCTTGGTTTCTTCCCAAAAGGATGATAATTCTCGAACTCTTCGATTGCTCGAATGTGCTCCTCGTCGTGGTCTGTCTGTTGATATAGTTCATTCCCCACCACAATTTCTGTCCTTTCCATTGCCTCCTGTAATATATCCCTTCTCTCTCCTCCCTCAGAGCGTATCCCCTCCATTGATGGATCCCAGTCATGCATAAACTCCTCTAACACATCATATTCAATTCTGATTTGTTCACCTTCATTGTCATAAAGTGTCATCCCCTCTCGCCTTTCACCATTTTCATTGGCTGCATCACCCCCACCTCGTATTTCCCCCTCTCTTTCATCTTGTGCAACATCCAGCCCCACTTGCGTTGCCCCACTTTCATTGGATACTTCATACCCCCTCTCCACTTCCATCCCTACCACCATTTCTTGTTTTTCAGCATCCTCCTCTATTCGAAGTGCAGCTTGCGCCATCTGCTCATCCATGATTCGAAAATGACCCCAAGGTAAAGTGTCTGTACTCTGAGGCAATAAGAATCTCTTATCATCGTGAGGACTAAGAGCAATTTTATTCTGTCTTTCAGTATGCACTATGTGCAATTTTGAACGAATGTTGCATTGATCACGTTTTACAATAATAAGATCGTGAAGACATCTTCTATAATCCTCGAAAGTTATTGTCTTCTTCACAACGCTGGATTTTATACCTTTGGCTTTTTTCACTGTCTCTCCTCCATCAACTAAAATACTGTACATTTTGCTTCGTAAACCTATAAATTCCATCATGATCTTGCCACAGCATTCGTCTTTCATTAATCCTGGGACTTTTTTATTGACACGTGGAATGTTAAACTGATTATTCTCATCATAATCAGAAGTATCAAACCTGTGAATGTCTTCTTTCATTATTTTATACATATCAATGTCCTCAACTTCATATATCAAACTATCAGTATCTGTATAAAGAAGTTTACATTTTTCTCCTACTCGCTGTTTCATATACGAGTAATGGAAATCATAAACTAATGTCTTGGACAAATCAAGGATACAAAGACCAACGTATATCGGTTTCTTGATTGTGATACTTGTTCTCTTTAGCTGAATAGCAACTAAATTTTCATCAAAGATTGCACAGCTGTGAAAATGTGGTTGAGCTATGCGTGCTTCTGCCCCATATCTGCCTGTGAATTTATTTACTAATCGTACATCAACACGAGACCGCTCTCGCTCGATACACTTTCCATAGACAGCGTTAATTAATAATTTATAGAAGAGTTTTTCAAACTCATTCTTCGCTTGCTTTCTCTTCTCAGTATTTAATTCGACATAAGGTTTAAGCCAGGCCTTCTGCTCGAAACTCAGAATTCTATGCACCTTTTTCAAACGAAGTCCATTATCCAGCGCCTGTTTGAGTGTTCGATAGTGAATCACATACTTTCACATACTTTTTCTTATCGTTCAGAGTAGTGAGAAGTTTGTTCTGCTTTGAGCCAGGTGGTGCACGGTGCTCTGCGCAGAAGGGGAAGTCTCGATGTTCATCATGTATTTCCTCAGGATACTCCAAGTCTACTTCAGCAATGTAACCTATATCTGAATCTGGTGGTGTATTGAAGAAGCTTGGATTCGCCTCAAAGTCAATCCATTTGAATTTTCCAATCGGTAAATGCTGTACCATCGCCCACCCATACAGATTATTTATATCAAAATATAAGAGTGTCTTCGTTTTCTGTTTCTCGTCGTATGAAGAACCCATGTATGGATTGTTTGCCTTAGCATATCGATTACAACACTGGCTTATTCCTCCCCGAATGCCTGCTTCAATAAACATTAGCATGTCAATATCTGTAAGAAGCTCTAATTCCACCTTTGTCATTTTAAGAGCTGCTGAAAATGTTAACCCTGGAGTCGTGTAAAAGTGAGCAGGACATAAATCATAAGCTTTAAGAGATGTCTCTCGAAAACTTTCGAAAACGTCAGCCAATAGTAGAACATCTGTTTTTAAGTAAAGATCTGAATACTCTCCCAATGTTTTTATATTGAACTTATCCCAGACTCGAACAGCATGCTTGTAGTCTTCTTCAGCAATATGGGAATCTGTTAGTTTATTATAAAACTCATTCTTTTCTGGCAATTTTGTAGACGATAGCTTATCAAATGCGTCTACATAATCATATGGAAATATACCTTTCCGTCTGAGAAGATCTATCATTTCATCTGTGAATCCATCTGATCGAAACTCTTTCACCGCTATAGGCACGTTTTGTAGATATGATGCGAGTTTTTCCAAAGATGATGGTAGAAAACGCCAAGAATCTATGAATCTAAAGCTGATGTCGCAGTCATCTATGTATTTCGTGAACGAAATATATTTCTCCTTATTATGAGGTATTAGACTAACTCGTCCTTTCATCAATGTAGAAGTAGCGATCTCTTTCAAAATGAAGTGAGTATCATAATTGAGGTTATGAAAAACAACGGGAATGAATCTTGAGTTCTTATAATTCAAATTACATGAATTGTGAGCTGCACCTCTGAAACTGAAGAGAAAAAAGAATTCATTTTTTTTTTCTTTGGGAATCACCAAAAATTAATTTTAAATATAACTAAACTAATAACATACCGTTCCAGTTGACCTCTGGAAAGATAATTCTTCTAGAGCTGTGAGTTTCATTGGTTTAGGATTCTTGTACAGATGATCTATCTTCTCACTTATTGATTTTAGTTCTCGAACAAACCATTCTGCAGGTGTCTCTTGATCTCCAAATTTTTGTCTGTAAGATTTATAGACAGATAATCTGTCATCAAAGCTGCATTTTGTGTAGTAACCTATGCTGTATGCTTCATGTAGTTGAAAAGCATTCTCATTCTCAGTAGGCTTCAATAAACATTCAAAATCAGCATAAATAACGAAAGGAACTTTTTCTCTCTTTTTGTAATCTTCGAATTTGAGAATGTTGTTCTTTGAGTCTGGCAGATTGATTCGGCAATTATTCATATTTTTACAATGATTTTCATGAATTTCCAATCTTTTTTCATTATAGAAAACTTGTAAACACCTTTCACAGTGGTATGATTTTCTATTAGCTTTAGACAGTTGAGAACCCAGAAGACGAGACATGCTTTTGATCCAAACGTAATGGTATTTAGGCATACTTTCATCACCATCAGCAAAATTATTTTCTTCATGCTCATCAATGTAAAAATCTTGAATGATAAGTAGATTTACATGTCTACTCTTCTTTTCTGGTTGATTATTATTTTCTGGTAGATTTACATGTTGATCTTCCTCTTCTGCTTGATTTTCTTGTTCAGCCTTCTTTTCTGACGTAACGTGACAAGGCGATACTTCAAATTTTGAACCATTCTTTCTGAGCATGTATACATTTACTGAAATATTATTCAATTTTTCGAATTTTGAAATATCTTTCAGTTTTACTGGGAACTGTATATCACTAAAGATCAACTCGTTCTCATGTACACGATATTGATTAACTCTGTTGGAATTATATTTGCTGGGATATAATGCTGAAAGAATAGCATATTTGAAACACTGATTGTCATTGTTATGAACATTAACACATGCTTTTTTGTTTTCTATAAACTTTGGGAGAGGAATATAAGAACTGCCCTTGAATGGAGAATATTTTTTCATATTTATACACAAACTTTTAATACTCTTCAATGTCCAGCCGGAATCCTTTTCCTGAAATTCTTCTAGTTGTGTAAGAATGGGCTCTTTGATATAGTCTTTAAACCATTCCTCTAAATTTGTTGACATGTATACTGTAGCACTTTCACTCGTGAAATATTTAATATCGGTCGTTTCGTCTCCATTTTTCTGCATAGAAAATTCCGAGATAAAATCTGAATTTATTTTCACAGCATTGTATTCTTCTAAGCATTCTTGTGCCTTAACTTTGAAGAGCTTTTGTGCATCACTTAAGAAACTCACAATGTCCATGTGTTTTATATTTACAACTACGCCAGTCTTGATTCGATTTTGGAATGCCGACTGCACATCTCGCCACTCTACACTAGCTTCTGTTTTCTCAGATTGTAGATTACCTCCTCGTTGAAGATGTTGTTCAAATTCAACTTGCACGCACGAAAGATGAGTCATGCAAGTTTGACATTTCTGTTTCTCTCCTCTTGTAAGTTTAGATTTTGCAATTTTTTCATTTAATTCTTTTATGGTTGAATTACACATGTCCAACCAATAATGAATATCGTTATTACTTAAATCATTTACACTTTGTAAAGTATCACGAAGAAGCTGAACAAGGCGTTCAAAAAGATCGATGGATGCCATATTTGCTTTTTTCTCACTGTAATAGCACTAAAATAGACACTAGAATAGGACTTCACAAATGTGCACGATAGTCAAGACTAAAACTCGTTGACTGCGATAGATGAACTGTGCTTATCCAAGAAACTGCTTCCCTTTTTGTATGCAATGTCGACGTAAGTAGAGGTAGAAAATTCAAATAACTGACCAAGGATAAAATGAAGAAGAGGGAGATTTTCTTAGGTAGGGATGAATTTTCTTTCATTTGAACCAACCAAAAAGCGGCTTTTCATCCCTCCAATCAAGAATATACTTTCTTTTTTGAACGACCAATCCTAAAAGAGCCTGAGGCGGAGTTTCTTGTTATAAAATCAGGATGAGAGAATTTTCCTATTCATTCTCCGAGTTCACTTCGTACTGAACTATCAACTACAGAGCTGTAAGATGGCTAGAACACGTGACTACGACTTGATGTTCAGAAATGCCATACTGCAATTTCAAGAAGAGAATGTTTATATTTGTGACATTCAAGGTTTCCAAAGAATAGCAGAGGATTCTTTCATTTTCAAAGAAGTAAGTTTTCTCAATTTAAAGAAAACTGCTTTACCGACTGCATACCTCTTTAAACCCCCTATGACATTGGAAGAACTGACAGCAGAAGAAAAATGTATGACTCACTGGGTGGAGAAGTATCATCATGGAATTGCATGGGACGCTGGTGATATTCCTTATCATCGTCTTCAACGAATTTTCCAAATTTGCTCGCAAGGGATTGAGAAATTATACGTTAAGGGAGAACAGAAAGTGCAATGGCTAAGAAATCTCATACCAAATGTGTAAGTGATATATAATATGACTCTACTTTCATACTTTTTCATACTATTTTTATACTTTTTTTATACTTTTTCATACTTTTTCATATTTTTATCATACTTTTTCATACTTTTTTCATACTTTTTCATACTTTTTCATTACTTTTTCATACTTTTTCATACTTTTTCATACTTTTATCATACTTTTTCATACTTTTTTCATACTTTTTCATACTTTTTCATACTTTTTCATACTTTTTCATACTTTTTCATACTTTTTCATACTTTTTCATACTTTTACTTTTCTATGCTCGTATTTCTTACGTTTTTGTTTTTATTTACAGATTAATTTCAAACGTTGAAGACTTTGGATGTCCATCACTAGAAACGTTATCGAGCGATAAGCATTACGTATGTTTTAATCACATTCTCTGCATTAGAAGGAAACCTATATGCGCTGTACATAATGTTATCTCAATACGAGCATGGCTACTAGATTATTTGGATGCTAAATTTGGCCAAGATGAAGTAGATATCATTTCTAAAAGGAATACATACTCATGTGTATATTGGAAATAAATTGTTATTAAATATTCTGTAAAAAAAGAGAAGCTTGATGATTGAATAAAAAAAAATTAAAAGTAAAATCATTTTACGATATTATTCTTTCACAAATATAAAATTAAAATATAATAGATAAATCTATAGCAAACATAGGGTACATGTGGGTGTTACTGCGGATATTTTATATTAATTAGAATAAAGCATTGTTCATCATATAGACAATATCGGGAAAAGGAAAATGGAGGAAATGACAAGGGGAATAAACGAAAACAAGTTGAAAAAATATTTTTTCATTATATTCAAAAAAACTCTTATTACATTAAAAATTAATATATAATAAAATAATTATTTTTTACATATATATATATATATATATATATATATATATATATATATATATATATATATATATATATATATATATTATTACATAATATCTATTCTATGAATGTCACATCTTCTACGATGCGAGGTTTTACTATTGATGGTCGCGGTGGTGGTGGTGGTGGAGGTGATGGTAGTGATGGTGATGCTACTGTTGCTGCTATCTTCGTTTTGTCCTGCACTCGGCTGTGCATTCGCAGCCAATCTCGTTTCGCTTGCTTACTTTGAAGCGAAGCTTTGTCGTCCTTCACTAGATCTGAAAAAATAAAAATGGCAAAAAAAAATAGTTTTAAAATATAATATAATATAAATATTAAAATAAAATGAAATTTAAAATTTTTGTATTTCTTACCAATCTTTGTCGACCTGGAAGGTGACTTCATCGTATGCAAATGGGGTGGCGTGGAAGGCGTTTTCGGCCTTGGCTGGTTTTCAGCTTCATCTATAAAAGAAAAGAAAAAAAACAAATTATTAGATTATTATTTATTAAGGTAAAGTAGGTAGTACTTGGACACTTTTTGAAACGAAAATACGGAATCAGTGTTTATAGAGCCGAAACTCAATATTTTTCCCAAATCTTTAATCTAATCGTTAATTCGGCATGTTTTACTATTATTAGTACAAGAAAAAATACGCTTACATACTTTTTTATACTAATAAAGTAAGTTTAAAAATTCAACTATACGTCACAGTAGTTGGACATCATATGCCAAGCTGGTCCCAGTACTTGGACATAGTTAGGACCCAGTAGTTGGACATATGAATTAAATGTGTCCAACTCCTGGGTTCAGAAAAAGCAGTGGACGTAAACTTGGACAATACATTCGGCATATTACAGTTCTCGACATAACCTCAAAATGATATATTTACATTTATAACAAATTTAAGACGTAAATTAAGATAATTTTGGTTAAATTATATACTACACATCATAAACTATCCGAATGAATGCCAACGAATACATATTTTTATCATCTTTATCAGTAATTACAATTTTTGTCACGGTCCAAGTACTGGTCACAATTTTCGTTTTGTCCAAGTACTGGGCACTTTACCTTATTTAAGTTTTACATAAAAAAAAAAATTAATAAAAAAATAGTTACCTTCAGCTTTCCTCTTTCGCTCGTTGTTGCTGTTGCCGCTGCTGCTGCTCGGCGATGAAATTTTTGGAATCCGACCAACATCCTGTATATTTTTTCCTTTCGCAGCCTTTAAGCTGCCCCTTGAGCTCGAGCTAGAGCTGGAACTAGAGCTCGAGCTGGAACTAGAGCTCGAGCTGGAACTCGAGCTGGAACTCGAGCTGGATCTCGAGCTCGACCTTGATCTCGGCGAGCGAGCAACCGGTGCGCTCTCTTGAGGTACTATTCCCTCGTATAACTGTTGCATAGCAGCAACAGGGGGTAGTGGTGGTACTGAAAAATAAATAAACATTTAACATGATATTATTTTAATTATTATTAATAAAATTCTATAAAATGATACTTACATGAATGTATCGCATCCATTGCCCACGACACATGGTCAAGCATCATGAGCAATGTGGGCCCGTTAGAAATAAGCCACCGGATACGATCCCGCATCATTTGCAAATTCGTCTTGCTATTTGCCATCTCGAATTTTTTTTTCAAATTTCAAGTTCGTATAATTTTTTGAAATTTGAAAGTTTACTGACTGATCCTAGTTTGCGCCCTAGAATTTATATCGTCAGAAGAGCTTACCCCTTCTTTCACTTATTCAAGAAATTCTGCGATTGGTTAAAAATTCTCCTCCCTTAATTAGAAAAACGCCTGCCTTGCAGAAATTTTCCTCCCAGAATTTTTTAAGAACCACCTCCCTGTCGGTCACATCCACGCCTACACATTTTTTTCGTGAAAGTTTCTACAATCTTGATGACGAGAAAGTGCATCTCTAGAAGCTGGCGTCAACGTTGTTGGGAAAAGTGCGACCTGCGCGAAGTCCTTCAACATGTACCAAGCCTTGCTGTAATAAATCGTTTCTCGCCGAAAAACTGGCAGCGTATAGGCCTAAAAAAAAAAAAAAGCAAGCGTGCGCGCAGTAAGCCTTTCTCCAAGGGTCGTGTATTGTTGGAGATAATTTACTACTACCCGCGCAAGGACCTTCAACATGCGCTATGCCTTACTGTAATAAATCGTTTCTCGCCGAAAAACTGTCAGTGTTTTAGCTCGAAAATTGACTTTTCGAATCCATGCGCGCAGTATGCCTTTCTCAAAAGGTTGCTTATTACTGGGAAAAGTGCCACCTGCGCGAAGTCCTTCAACCTGTACCAAGCCTTGCTGTAATAAATCTTTTCTCGCCGAAAAGCTGACAGCGTATAGGCCTAAAAAAAGCAAGCGTGCGCGCAGTAAGCCTTTCTCCAAGGGTCGTGTATTGTTGGAGATAATTTACTACTACCCGCACAATGACCTTCAACACGCGCTATGCCTTACTGTAATAAATCGTTTCTCGCCGAAAAACTGTCAGTGTTTTAGCTCGAAAATTGACTTTTCGAACCCATGCGCGCAGTATGCCTTTCTCAAAAGGTTGTTTATTGCTGGGAAAAGTGCCACCTGCGCGAAGTTCTTCAACCTGTACCAAGCCTTGCTGTAATAAATCTTTTCTCGCCGAAAAGCTGACAGCGTATAGGCCTAAAAAAAAAGCAAGCGTGCGCGCAGTAAGCCTTTCTCTAAGGGTCGTGTATTGTTGGGGACAATTTACTACTACCTGCACAAGGACCTTTAACACACGCTATGACATACTGTAGTATAGCGTGTATTGCGGAGAAAAACTGACAGTGTTTTCGCTCGAAAATAGACTTTTCGAATGTATGCGCGCAGTATGCCTTTCTCAAAAGGTTATTTATTGCTGGAATGTAATTTACTACTACCTGCGCGAGGACCTTCAAACTTGCGCCTCCGCACAGTAAGTTCTCGAAGGCCGTTTACTGATGCAATCTTCCTGCTATCTGCGCGCATCTACAGCGCATACCTGCGACGATGACGTGTATTGCTAGCAAAGTCAGTGAGCAACGTTCCATCTATTTTTAAAAGCAGAGGAAAGAAAGGCTGACCCTTTCTTTTCATTCTTTTCGGCTACTTTCCATTTCCTACGCTTGCCATCTGTTTCTTTGAAAAGAGGAGCAAAGAGCTCTTCCCTCTCTTCGGGTGGGAGTAAAACGCTTACGTATTCGGGCCTACAGAGTGGGGATAGAAAAAATCAGATACGAATTCTAGATCACATTAAGAGGGGACAGTTCAGAGGCGGGGCTTAAAACACACACAATACGAATCCGGTAAAAATTGGAGAAGGGACCAGGCATAGGCCTTATACACACTACAGATTCTGTATCACTTTGAGAGGGGGTAAATCCATTGGAGGGGCTTAAAACATACAATACGAATGCTCAAAAATTGGAGAAGGGACCAGGCATGGGCCTTATACACACGACCGATTCTGTATCACTTTGAGAGGGGGTAAATCCAGGGGAGGGGCTTAAAAAATACAATACGAATGCTCAAAAATTGGAGAAGGGGACAAACAGGGATAGGCCTTATACACACGACCGATTCTGTATCACTTTGGCATGATACAGAACCCGCGTGAGCCAGTATGCCTACAGCCTATCTACTACTGTTGCCCATTAGTAGTACAAAATTGCAATAAATGTTTAAAATCCTTTTCTTTTTCTTTCGTTATTCCTGCCTTTTTAGCTAATGATACTTTCGACAAATCTACTTCACTGCTGTTTCTTAGTTTAATTGTAATTGGATTGCCATCATAATCGTAATACAAATCAATTTGTCCGTTAGGATAATATACAATTCTAACAACTTTGCTTATTTTAATTACATTTTTCTGCAAGTCTTCGTCTTTCGCAAACAGTTTTTCATAATCTTTTACTTCGCACTGTGAAATAGCAACCATTTCGAATGGAGGATTTCTAGAATTTTTTATTAGTTGCACATAATCATTTTCTGTTTTAATTCTTTCTTGCTTTTTTTTCTTACTACCATACAAACCGAAATTTCGGTCACATTGGCAGTAGGAATGCCCTCTAACAGGAAATAAATGTTGGATTTCTAATTGCAATTTGTAAGATAAAAATGAAAAGAATTTCAAATTAATGTAATTTCGATTTTGAGGTCCTGCAGCATCAGAAAATAAAAATATTTTATCGAAGACGTTTAGTTGTAGTTCTTTCCTTATCGCATACTCAACCATATTACATACGCTGTTGGCGCCCTTTTTTAAAATCCCTTCAAGGAAATGGAACATGTAACTTCGATCACTATCGAAAATGTGTACATTAAACAAATACATCCAAACTAAACGACGAAAAAATTGAGAATTAACTGGTAGTTTTGGCAATGGCAAGTTTTGACCAAAGTCAAATTCACATTAGTACATTTACAGTGGACAACATTGAATTTTTTAAGTTTTTATACTTTTCAACTTGCACGATATGTTCAAAATACTCATTTTCTCGTCCTTTGTTAGTTTCATAAGTAAAACAAAGATCACATACATCAGTACGTGGCAGACCAATAGAGAAATTCACAAAATGATTAAAATAATTAAAATATGTTGTTTTATCAATAGGAATAACTTCACTCCCTGTTACAGCTGTATAAAAATCCAAAAAGGAAAAATAGAGTGAATGTAATGTTAACGATGTATCAAGAAAATAGTAAAGCTTTGAGCTTTCTCTAGTATAATGTAACTCAGAATGCGGAAGGCTTTTACAATGTTCCAGAATTAAAGTTTTGACATCTTCAGTTAGCTTTACCTTGTGATTATCTTGTTTTCCTCTATTATCAGACATCGTTTTGTCACTTACTATGTTTTCTTGAACCGTTTTTATTCTTCGTTCTCCAATTTGGAAAATACTGCAAACAAACTTTCGACAAATATCGATACTAGTGCTTTTGTAGTAACAATGAAATTGCCACTGTAAACGTTTTAATTCTTGTGTCGATTCTTTTCTTACAATCATATTTTCTAATATTGTATTCTGTACTTGAAAATCTCCACCGCGCCAAAATTTATGAAACATACTTTTTTGCCATTCATGATCTACTTTTAAAAAACACTTTTTAGGACAACAATTTTTTATTTCTATGAACGTCTTTTCAAGCACTTTCTTTCCACTAACTGATTCATATTCTAATCCCTATATAAAAGACGTTTGGAAATCATCATTTTATATATACGTATTAATGAAAAAAATTATTTTACAAAATTGATTACAGCTTCATTTTAAATGATTTGAAAATAGTGCATTTTGACACGGGTGTGGAAGTTGATTAACGCATGGGATGCATAAGTAATTAAAATAATTAACCTCAAATTGTTTATTTACATAATATTTCACAACAGCATAAAAATTTAGAGAGTTCTTCGTTTTAATTAATTTCGAGTTTTATATACATTTCATTCAATCATATTTGCAACAGAAATTCTTTTTTATAACACGTCTTACGATATTTTACTTACCTTATTTTTACAACTTTTATTAATAGTTTTTTTCCATGCATGCTCATTTCTAATTCTTTTACGTCCTATATTGATCGACATTATGCTTATAATTTATTTAGCAAGTAAAACGTTTTTTAAAAAGATTAAAGAAATTAACAAATTTGTGAATAAATGCAGCTTGTAAACGAACAAGAAAATCAGTGTGATTTCAATATGACTGACATACACTGAGCGTCATGTATCGCGCAGACCCGCTAATGTTCGCGCGCATCGTGCAAGTTTGGCAAAATCGCTCTATCTTTGCCACTTTTCATCCAATTCATCTGAAATTTTCTGAGAAACTTCTTCAAATGTTAACAAACAAATATTTTGTTGAAAGTTAGTTGAGTCTTAAACTTCCCTCGATACTTTTTTTCGTTGAACATACTTAATTAACCATATAAAAGGTAGCTCACTGGTTTGCAATTAAATTGTTGAATGAAAAATATTTAATATTTAACTATATTTGAGTTTATTAGTAGCGCTAGACTATTTTACGAGTCTATGCAAAAAATAAGCAAGATCCGTTCATATTTGTCGGAGTTGCAGCGAGCTAAGTTTAAAAAACGTGGTGCAAATAAGATTTAAAATTTTGCCGTTTTTATTTTTTTTTTTTTCAAATACTAAATATTGTACAAACAAAGTATATATATAAAAAGTTGCCATTTTTGATCCTCTGCACGATACTATTTTTTAAAATTCATTTCCGTAAAATTGCAAATTTTGGTCACCATGACGTCAATTTTGATATAACGGCAGCCGGGCCGAGCGCAAAGGACGTTTTAGAATCGATGCCTTCAATTGTATATCATTAAGCTACATTTTGCGTTGCGATGTACAAAATCTATGACAATATTCAAAACCATTTAATTCCGGTTTTATGAAAAAAATTTAGTTATTATTTAGATCATTTGATTCCTGAATGTTTTTCAAGTGTTAAGGTAATTTTTTTATATATTTAATTAGTAATTTATATTGAGGATTAACGAAAATATATTTGAAATCGGGCATTTGACGTACACAAAATATGATATTTCAAGTTTTTAATTAATAAATATAATTAATTTCTGACAGAAAGTGAATATAATAATATGAAAAATAATCAATTTAAATCTTAAACAACAGTACAAACATGCATGTAACAGTTAAAATTTACTTAAACATGTAAGAAAATAATTTAAAGTTTATGAAACATAGGTTAAAGATTCTAGAGATTTACCCATATAGCGACTTTATATTGTACATAAAACGGTAGAAGATGAGGACACGAACTCCTTTATTTAAATAAAACTATATTGTTAATAATATAGAATATATTTTATTAAAATATTATTAAAAGAATCCTTTTTTTAATTAAGGGTCATTAGGGGTCTTGGAATGACCATACTGGAAACCTGTACATTTCTTATGCTACTACAAGGTTTTGAGAGAGAAATATATCGGATTAGATTTTTAAGGCTTTATTGTGATAAAAATACACATAGTTATGTTTTGTCTGTAGAATTTGAAAATAAAAATTATTAACCAAAGGTATAGTCTATCAAAGTCATAATTCATGTATTGTTTTAAATTTTATCATGAAATATGATTTTTAAAGACTATAACTTGGTCAATAATTTATATTTTCCAATTCCCACATTCATATGTGCAGAATCTGACCGTTCTGACTTTCGAAACATTGCGGTAGCGCAAGAAATATACAGGTTTCCATTATTATCATTCAAAGGGACCTAATGACTCTTAATTTCAGAAAAGTATTTTTTCCGTATTATTTTGATAAAATATAATTATTTTTCAATAATCTATCTGACGGACGCAATACATTTTTCCATGCAAGTTCCTTATTGGTGATCGCGGGTCGTGTTCTTTCGCGTCTGAATGTTTGGTCCCGGGTTCAAGTCCGACTTATTTAATTATTTTTTATGAATTACGTTCATTGTGTTTTGTTATCACATAAAGGTATACAAAATTGTAAAAAAAAGGTATACTGTTTTGTGGAATAATTTTTATTTTACAATAATAATCTTTTTAACGTGTAATCTCTTTTTATTACAATGTATATTTTTTAATGGTGGAAACTCCACCATTAATCTTGACCATTATATCGAAAATTCCTTAACATTTTTTAAATGTTTATCATATAATTTAAAATCATTTCAAAACATGTCAAATTTAAATGTTTTAACTAAACTATAGCCAAGAAAGTAAAACAATTAACGTTTGATAGCATATCACATACAAATTTTAAACGTTCCTTCTATCCATTTAAATGAACATTTTTTAAGCTTGCAGGAAATATCAATTTAATTATAGTATTTCGAAAAGTATTTTAATTTAAGGTAAAATAATGTATTACATAAAGCGTATGTCCAATTGAGTTATTGGGTTCAAACTCGACCCACTTTTATCATATAATAAATATATGTATTTGAGAAATGTGAGTTATTTTTTATGAAATTATGAGTTATATTGTCACATACACATACACACACACATACACGCTCGCACGCACACTCATACATACGCACAAATAAAGAGGTGGAAGATATACTTGAAAGCTACCATTTTGGAAATTTACTGATTTACTAAACTTATCGTGGGCCATATAAAATCGATTTTTTTTTACTAAATGATTTCGCTTTCTCCAAGAGAAAGCTTTGTAATGTTGAAAATTTCGGAAAAACGATTTTTTTTATCTTTATACGTGAAATACATGAAAAATATGAACGATTTCATAAAAAGACGTAATTGCATTCCAATTTCTATATCTAGCAATTACCAATGCTATTTTAATAAAAGAAATACGATTCAATTCTGAATACATATATTTTAAAAATTGGCCATTTTAGCAAATTAAGAAACAATTATTTAATCTGTTCTGTATAGGTTCAAAAAATATGTGTACACTTTTAATCAAGATTTTAATATACATAATTTCAATTCAATAAATATATGGGGAATTCTCAGTAACCTTTGAATTTTGACCGAAAAAAAAATCAATTTAAATATTAAAGCACACGTCTGTAATTTTGTGTGGATGGTCTAGTAGCTATAAGAATGCAGAATCCAACGAGGTGCAACATTTTAGAGCAACGCACCAAACGTTATAAACGTTTTTTTACATTTTTTTCACATTTACGTACAAGACAGGTGTATTCGTTTATTACATTTTTTATTTTCTACCAGATTTAACTTTTTAACAATCTTTTTAAATTTTTTTAATATTTTTTAATATTCTGTTTAATATTTGTTACTAAAATCATCGCAAGATACCAGACACTCCATGTCGACGATGTCTAGCTGTCAGGGTGACCTCCAAGTTGACGAGACGTCGTCTACGAAGGAGAGCAGAAGGTACTCAAAATAGAAAATTTTTATTAACTTTAAGGTAGAATTCTGGTGTTTTTTGACCAAAATATCAAACATTTTTTATTGAGTTTTCTTAATGTTTGTAATTATAAGAATGTTTTAAAAGTTGTCTGATGACATAACTCGTTTTTTTAACAAGGTTATATGCGTCCAACTAAATTAATTTACATTAGATAACATACAAAGTTATATCTTTAAACGTGTTTTTTTCGAAACTTATTTTTTTAACTTGAAAAAGTTTTGCGCGCATTATATTTTAATGAATCTTTCTGTAACTTTCAGAGTAAATGAATTATAATGTTTAGAATAAAAGTTAGCAGCTTTTGTGAAGAATTTTGGACTCAATTTGTATGTCATTATAAAACTTTTTTACAAAATATCATTTTTAAACAATTTTACAATGAATAAACTCATTGGATTTTTTCTACGGTTTACTAAAATATTTAAAAATATAAATGTTACTAATTTTTATTTGTTGCACTAAAAGTAAGTATGTCAAATTTTTTCTACAATGTACGAAAATAACTAGATGCGCAAATGACTTTTTGGAAATAGGTATAAATAACTGATAAATAAATATATAATGGCATACTGTGGTGGTTATATAGGTCAAAAATTGCTCAAAATTATTGTGTAAGATCGTATTGTGATGTCAAAAATATCATCAAAATTTCATGAAATAAAGATTGAAATTGTAGATTTTTTCCCTAGAATCCTACATTAAAAAATGTGTTTTCAGTTGGCGTAACTAACATTTCTTTTTCGATTTTTATAATTTGCATTTTTTCTTAAAGAAAATCACTGGGTGGTTAATGCGTTCGAATATTACTTCAATAACACATTAAAGAATAGAGCACATACAAAATCGACTAGATTTTTTAACAACAATCGATGTGCCAACAAAAATACATATTATTGGTACTGTGCACGTTTTATCTTAAACATAAGTTTGATTTTTATCAACTTTTAGAGCACATAACTCTATCAGGTCTAGAATTGTTCCTTTTCAGCTCCAGAATTAATTATTGACTGAAATTATAGACTATTTAAGCGATATTTTATGATACACTTTTTTTTAATTGACCAATTCACACTTCATCAGTCTGTAACTTCGGTCAATAATTTTATTTTTCAAAATCCCACAATCAATCTATAATTATATGCATTTTGAACACAACAAAATCTCAAAAACTCAAATCCGATCATTTTGACTCCCAAAATCTTGCGGTAGGTTGATAAATATACAAGTTTGCATTATGGCCATTTAAAGGCATCGAACGACCTCCAAAAGAAAAATAAAAAAACATTTGCGTTATGTTTTGATACAATGTTCAAATTTACTGAAAAAAAGATAAGTACCATATGATTTAGAATTCATATTAACCTAAAAATACATAACCAATTTATTTATTTATTTATTTATTTATTTCGGTGGCGAAAATGAGTATTTTCGATACCCTTTATTTCTGACGCTCGGAAAACTCTATTTTCGTTCCACTTTATAGGCGCCGAAAATGGTCTTTTTTATGCACTTGTTATAAAAAATACAGTATGCAACTTGGAGCAAAAGGGTTTTTTCAGACTCGGATAATGATGTTGAGCACTCGTGTACGCCTTCGGTGCCCTCGACTTCCACTCGTGCTCAATCATTGTCCTCGCTTGGAAAACCCCATTTTCACCCATAGTTGCGTAATATACTATTATAAACTGAAAAAAGAATTGAAAATCAAAATTTTGTATTACAAACGTAAATATTGTTAAGGGAAGAACTGTCCCTTGACCACCACTTTAAACGTAAAAAAAGTTACAGCAGCATTTAGGTTGGGAATAAATGTGCCGAAAGATAATTTTGCAGACGGATAATAATGCCGAATTCATTTTATCGAAGGGTACGTAATCGATTACCAAAAGTGCCGAAAATGAAAGTTCCGACGGGTAAAAATGCCGATGGATAAAAATGTCGAAAGTTAAAAATGCCGAAATGTTGAGTGGCAACGAGTAAAAACTAAAAATATCTAATACTGAAAAGAAACGACGGAGCAACAATTAATAGATTAGTATAATACTGGCGCATATTCTAATAAAAGCACTTCTTTGTCCAAATTTCGTTTTCAGCATTTTTAACTTTCGCACTGTAGCATTTTCTTTTTCGGGATTCTTGTTTTCGGCACATTTATATTTCGGCATATTTATCCAAAGGTATTGATTTTTTCGGCAATTTCAATCGTTCGGTAAATTTATCCTTCTGCAAATTTATCTTTCGGTAGATTTATCCCCACCCGCAGCATTTACGCAAAAGTTATGTACAGTTTTTACATTTTCATAGTTATTAATAACATTATTGTATATGTAATTCTCAATCTTTACAGCCATTTTTCTGAAAACTACATTTTTTAGGCATTTAAAAAAAATCTAAAAATGCCTAAAAACGAAAAATCGCTTTCTATTTTTCTCGTAAAAATAAAAAAGAACGTGCATGCCAAGTTGTAAGTGATTCTATGAAAATCTGTTACGCCAATCGCGAAAAAAGTAGTTTTGAGAAAAACAGCTCTAAAGATTGCATATTACATATACAACAATGTTATTAATAACTATAAAAATGTTAAAATTGTATATAACTTTTGCGTAAATGCTGCTGTAACTTTTTCTATTGGTCATAACTTTGCCCCGGAACATCCATTTTCAACGAACAGAAAATCAAATTATAGGTCTTTTCTTCTACTTTTATTATCTTGTTTCCACCTTCGGGTGCATAGTTATTAACTGTACAGTAACCCCTTGTTTTTTGCTATATTCACGGAGAGAAAAAGATTAGTTTACGTGTATAGTAATCGTTACTATCTTTTTCTCTTCGTGTATAAAAAATAACTAATTTGCTAAAAAAACATGGTTACATGGGCAATTTTCATTGTTTAAACGTGTTTTTACACTGTTTATGTAATAACTTTACAAAAATTTAAGTAATAACTTTAATAAACATGTGTTGGAAGTCCTTTTGCAAATACGTATATCAAAATTAATACGCGTGTATTAATGAATATTTGAACACATTATTAAAATTAATACACATGTATTAATGATAACGCTCAATTCGCAATCTGAATTTTAGTATACGTGTATTAATAAATATTCGTACGCATTCTTAAATGTAATACTCATGTATCTGAACTTTAATATATGTAAAATTCATATACATGTTCAAGAGGTTAAATTCATGTATGTATATTAAAATTCAAATACGTATTTGCAAAAAGACTTCCAACACATGTTATTAGAATTATCATATTTTGTTAGTACGTTACGGAAACAATCCGCTTTCGACGCCGCCGCCGCAGCAGCAGCCGGGGGCCAGCATGCCTCAGCAGCAAGGTTCGTCTGGCGCGCAGCCGCCGCTCGCCCGGCCGAGCCGCCATCGTCACCACGAGAGTGACTCAGCGATAGCCGCACGCCCGCCGCCGCCGCCGTCGCTGCCGACGCCGCAGCTGCCCTCGCTCCCAGACATCTCCGTCCGACCAGCAGCAGCAGTCGGCGCTCGCCGTTCTCCACGGAGCCATACTCGGCGGCAACGTTCAGCCCGACGATCCCGCCGCCGCAGCCGCTGCCGCTGCCAACATTGCCCCTCAGGTGCAGAGCGTCACCGCATGCAGACTACCTCCTTTCTGGCGCACCCAGCCAGAACTCTGGTTCCTGCAAATTGAGTCGGTGATGCAGGTGAACAGGTACGTACTGACGCCACGAAGTGCCACCTCGCAGTCGACGCACTCGATCCAGAGAATCTCGTGGAGGTCTCAGACATACTGAGAAACCAGAGGGCCTCCAGAGGGCAATAAGTACTCCAGAGGGTAATAAGTACGCCACGCTGAAGGCGCGCATCCTCGAGCGCCTAACCGACTCAGCTGACAGGCAGCTCGATCGGATGCTCAACGAGCTGACGTTTGATGGCAGGAAGCCCTCGCAGCTGTTCCGGCATATGCGCTTCCTAGCTGGAGACAAGGCCACGGACGACGTGCTGCGCATCCGATGGAAATCCCTGCTCCCTGCGCACGTGTAGTGTGTTTTGAACATATTCAAAACTAACACTCTCGAAGAGATGATCGTAGCTGCAGACACACTGATGAAGACGCCTATCTCCGCACCGAGCTCCTACTCCGTGAGCCCAGCTGCGTCACCCGAGCCAACGTTTGTAGAGGTCAACGCCATTCAACGCACCGCAGACTCCGTCGAGATTAAGCATCTGCTTACTCAGTTCATCACGGTCTCAAGGGAGATCCTGGATAAGGTGTCCGACGACAGAGGCCGCAGCGACAGAGGCCGCAGTGCCTCATGGCAGTCGCGCCCTCGCACGCCCTCGCCACGACGACCAGCAGGCGGTTTCTGCTGGTACCATGCACTCTACGGAGCAGCAGCATAGCGCTGCAAACAGCCGTGCAGCTTTAACAGCCGCTCACAGTCGAACCAGCAGGGAAACCCGTAGGGCTGCGCTCAGTCCAGGCAGCAAGCGACAGCCCCTGCTCATCAAGCCTGCCGACTCGCCGAGAGGTCCGCCGTCACGTCTATGATCGCAGGACTGAAGTTTCTGGTCGACTCGGGCTCATCAGTCTCACTGTTGCCTCACGTACCCAAGAGGGGCAGCACGGCTACCTCCATACCGAAACTAGCCGCTGCTAACGGGACGCCCATAGCCACGTACGGGCACAAGGTCCTGCCCTTGGACCTGGGCATCCGCCGCAGCCTGCCCTGGGACTTCGTCCTGACGCACGTGAAGACGGCCATCATCGACGCCGACCTCCTGGAGCACTATGGGCTCTTCGTCGACCTCAAGCGCCACCATCTGCGGGACTCGATCACGCGCCGCTGCGCGCCAGGCTCCACTCAGCGAGCAGTTATCACTGGCGTCAACGTGATGAGCCAGGACAGCCCAACTGAGGACACCGTCATCAAGGCCCTCATCGATGAGTACCACAAGGTTCTCCAGAGTACATCATCGCCCATCGGAGGCCCCTCGGCCCCGGTATAGCATCACATCGTGACGAAGGGACCGCCAGTCTTCGCACGAGCACGACGGCTGGCAGGCGAGAAGCTCGAAGCTGCCAAAGAGGCCTTCGACTCATTGCTCTTCCACGGCGTCATCCGTCCATCCAGCAGCCAATGGGCCAGCCCCCTGCACGTGGTTGAGAAATCAGGTGGAGGTTGGCGCGCTATGGGAGATTACCGTCGTCTCAACTCCATCACCGTCCCGGATCACTACCCGCTTCCAAGGATAGAGGACTTGCTACGCAGCCTTCACGGTTGCAAGCTTTTTACGACTTTGGACCTCAATTGAGCTTACTTCCAGGTTCCAGTTGCTCCAGAGGATGTACCAGACAGCCGCCGTCACGCCGTTTGGGCTCTTCGAGTTCGTGGGCCTACCTCTAGGTCTCAGGAATGCGACCCAGATGTTCCAGCGGTTTCTAAACACACTTTCTAGAGGCATGCCCTTTGTGCGTTTCTACGTTGACGACTTCATCATCCCCTCCCGCAACCGAGAGGAGCACCTTCGCCACATCAAGGCTGTCCTCGAGGTGCTAGCAAAGGCCAGGCTCACGCTCAACTTGGGCAAATGTCATTTTGCCTACCCTGAGGTAAACTTCCTCGGCTACCACCTCGACATCAACGGTTTCGAGCCTCCAGCGGCCAAGGTTACGGCCATAGCCGATTTCGTACGACCAGTCACCATCATGGACCTCCGGCGCTTCCTGGGGATGGTCAACTACTACAAAGCTCTCATACCGCTCGCAGCAGCTGTGCAAGCGCCGCTCACAGACCTTCTTCGCGGCACCAAAAAGAAGGACAATCGGCAGATTGAGTGGACTCCGGAGCGCATGGATGCGTTCAGCAGATGCAATGAGAGCTTGGCTGTAGTGGCGCAGTCTAGCTTCTTCGTGCCAGGTGCCCCTCTCGTCCTCTCCACAGACGCCTCGTCGACGGCCCTTGGGGCCTCACTGGAGCAGCTCGGCGGCGACACCTGGCGCCGCTAGGCTTCTTCTCGCGGAAGCTCACCCCACCGGAGGCTAATTACAGCTCGTACGACCGTGAGCTCCTCGGGGTCTACGCAGCGCTCAAGCATTTTGAGCATCTCCTCGAAGGACGACAGTTCATCATCCGTACAGACCACCTTCCACTCACGAAGGCCCTCGACTAGCTACCAGACAAGGCATCTCCTCGTCAAGTCAGGCAGCTGTACTTCATCAGCCAGTTCAGCGTCACCATCGAGCACATCTCCGGAGAGGACAACGTCGTGGCAGACGCTCTCTCACGAGTGGAAGCCATCGACATGCCGACGACATTGATCCCCGCAGCCATCCACGAGGCCCAGCAGCGCGAGGACGTCGACGCCGAGCACGAGCTTGACAGCTCTTCGCTGAATCTCCAGCCCCTGGTGATTGAAGGCTATAGGCTCCTGTGTGAGACGTCCACAGGGGTTGCTCGACCTTACATCTCCCAGGAGCTGCGAAGGACAGCGTTCGACGTCGTCCACTCGTCTGCGCAACCGAGCGAGCGCGTCACCTGCCGCATGCTGAAGGAGATGTTCGTGTGGAACGGGATCAAGAAGCACGCGCTCAAGTACCTTCTCTACCAGCGCGCCAAGATTCACCGGCATACCCGAGTACCGCCCACAAACATCGACGTGCCTGACCAGCGCTTCAATCACGTACACCTGGACATCGTCACCATGCCTCTGCTCGACGGTTACAAGTATTGTCTAACTATGATCGACCGATTCTCCAGGTGGCCTCATGCGATTCCGCTGAAGGACATGCAGGCCGAGACCATAGCAGCTGCTTTCTACAGTGTCTGGATCGCCACCTTCGAAACACCGCTCACCATCACCACGGACCAGGGAACTCAATTTAAGTCTGCGCTATTCACTGCCCTCGCCCGGCTGATTGGAGCAAGGAAAATAAGGACGACGCCCTACCACCTACAGTCCAACGGGATGTCCGAAGGCCGCGCTCATGTGCCATCCCGACTTGCCATGGCTCGAGCGCCTACCAACCGTCCTTCTTGGGCTCAGGACCACCTACAAGGAGAACCTCAAGGCCTCACCGGCCCAGCTTATGTTCAGTACTTCGCTGCGAATACCGGGTGACTTTTTCACGACGCAGGAGTGCCCTGCAGACATACTTTCTTTTGTAGGGAAGCTGCAGAACCACTTCCGAACGCTGAAGCCGCTGCAGACTTACCACCACGCCACGACCAAGTTCTTTTTCCTTAAGGACTTGGTCACCAGCACGCACGTGTTTCGGCGGGTCAACGCCGTCAAGCCGCCCTTGACACCGCCCTTTACAGGGCCGCATCGTGTCATGCGCCGCTTGGACTAACAGCGCTTCGTCATCGACGTTGACGGAGAACCAAAAACGGTCTCCACCGGCGACCTCAAGTCAGCTTACATCGCTGGGGACGAGCCCTCGGTCCCCATGGACCAGCGGCCTCAGTGACAGCCTCGCCGCACCGTCACCTTTCAGGAGCCACAGAGCTCTCCACAATTGTCAGACACTAGGGGGGGGGGAGTAGCTGTGGCACTCTCGGAGTTTCCGCCACACGAAGTGCACCCGCTCTTGCCGACAGGCGAGCGGCAGCACAATCGACGCAAGCAGCGTCTGGAGCCGAGAGGTCTGTACTAGCCTCGGCCGCCTCGCTGTCCCACTCTACATTCGGCTACGGAGCCTGGCGAGCTGTACACACAGTAACTGCACGCAACAGCCCGCTTGTACGCCACAGCTCTGGCGCATCACCTCAGGCTTTTAAGTTCTTTCTACGGCTAACACAGCCATTTGTATATTTTGTATATTTTGTATATAGTAAATATAGTGCTGCAATAAATAATAAGTTTGTGTAAAATCTTTTCTCTCTCCTACCATCGTCCGCCTTGCTCCTGTCCTCGGCGCAAGCAGCGCTGCACCTGCTGGGGCGATTCACCATGCGCCCCGGCAACCCCGCGGCTAAGCCCGCACACATTTAATACAGTTCTGAATTAAAAAAGGTGCTTAAAAGCCTTTATTTATTTTAAAATAAGAATGGCCGAAATTACTTAATAACTGCAGGTATTCACCCGTTTTTCCCTACAACAATATAATAACATTGCAAACCCTTTAAAAAATTATTATAATTTAAAGAAAATTTTACAAACTGTATTAGTTTAAACCTTTAGGGACGTAGGGGTCTTGGAGAACCCACACATTTTTAAAAAGTTTATAAAAAGAAACTCCGAACATATAATCACTACTTGATGAATTTTCTATCTCCGTTTTTACAAAGTTAAAATTATAAGAATTTATATAGCTTTTTATATTAAAATTACCAAAAATTACTGTATTTTTAATATGAATTTGTTTGTGCCTAAATTGGTCATTTTCAATACAGTATGTAAATTATATAAACTAAAAAGATGAAAAAATAATTATTTTTCAATTATTTAGGCAGTAGCAATTCTTTGTTAAGCATGTATATCCAATTTGAAACTAATTTAATGAACATTACTTAAAATAATAACAACTAAATTCAACTAAATTCATTTATCGAGTAATGGATATTATGTCTAGAAAAAGAATACTTGTATCTTTTATTTATTGGTGTAATCATACTTATATATAAATAAAAATGTTTACAAATTAATTAATTTGCTATACTTTATAATAAGCTGTAAAATTTACATTATAAAGTGTATCAATTTTGTTTAATTAAATCGACTGTTTATTTACAACTATCGTAATTTAAAAATTATTTTGCAGTATTAAAGGATATATCAGACGAATAAATTAAATTCTAATGCCACAATCCCATTATACAAAAAAAAAGAGATATTCAAGTGATCAAATTTTAATTGTGTAATTAGCTTTAGAATTAAAAAAATTAGTATATTTTAGAAAATGCTGAGAAAACCGAGAAAAGTATATATTCGAAGATAAAAGTCTAGGTAGAGTTGACTTACATATATTAGTATTTTAATTAATTACCTCTGAATAAATTCTAAGGTTATGGATATGTCTTGCGGGTAAGTTAATCCACACATAGTAACATAAGAACGTAATTAGAATTCTTTCCAAAGCATCAACACAAAATATTATAATCTTTTTTTCGATTATAATTGTACAAGTTGAATTTTCGGCGTAAAGAGATTTTCCTGTAAAATAATTTTTGTTTATTAAAGGTTAATTATTAATCTATAAAAATCTACTAAAAAAATATTTTTGGACTTTCGTATATAAAATATTGGTGTATATTAAAACTAAATGCAGAAAATTTAATAATTATTTTTTATATTATCAAACTAAAAAGGAGAAAACTAAAAATAATGAAACTTTTTATACTCTTTTGCTATTTATGATGAATAAAGATGAATTTAAGTAATATTAAACAAAGAAATTATTAAATTGACTAAGGAGGTTATGCGCGTAGATATATGTAAAAAAGTAGAAATCTTGGTATTCACTCA
The DNA here is from genome assembly GCA_949152435.1 of Gastracanthus pulcherrimus. Taxonomy (NCBI): domain Eukaryota; kingdom Metazoa; phylum Arthropoda; class Insecta; order Hymenoptera; family Pteromalidae; genus Gastracanthus; species Gastracanthus pulcherrimus. The sequence continues at coordinate 164,768,533 of OX424572.1, forward strand.
TTTCGTAAAGATGAAATTCGCTACTTTACTCTTTTAAAAGTTACAATAACATTTTACACTTTTATAAAGTAGAGAATCAGCAGTTTATTTTTTGCAAATGAGTAAACTTCTCAGTTTAATCTTTTTTGCGTCAATTTTTTAACTTTTAGGTTTAGAGTGTAGACACGTTAATGAATATGCTACGCAATGCAAACGCACAAGGAGTGAGAAGCAAAATCTTGTGACGTATATAGAATTTAACATTGCTCTTTGTGTTGCATTTATGTACGCTTCAAAAAAATAGGTTATGTTTGGTTTCTGTTTGTTCTTAAACCTTCACAGTTCATGAACTGTGCACATTCTCACCTGCAAATCAAGAATAAAAAAAATTTGACGACCTTTCCCGCCAATATACGAGTAAAATGGCTTCAAAAGCACGTCTAGACTTGAGTTTAAAAAATCTTCTTTAAGCCATAAACAATATTTTAAAACATTCTTATTAGTATTAAATGGACGGAATTAATGACTTACCGTCTAACTTATGCTTGTTGCAGCACGAAATTTGTTTATAGTATAAAGCTCAAGTAGATTTCGTCTTTAAAAGCACTGCTTCAGCTCATCGCGGTTTTCAGGCTGCCCGTCACGCGGTTAACTGCCGGGCCGTACCAAACGGCAAAATACCAGTCGGGCCCCGGTCGTGAGCTGCAATTCGAAGAGACTTCTTCTTTTACTTCGTCTTTGTCCGATTATTATGAGCTACAGTGAGGCTCGGCTTGTAATATTCGATTACAGTTTCACTCGCAACACATTTGAGCCGTTTCTCCATGTTTCTTCATGCGACACGCGGGCGAGCGGAAGCGGAAAGGAGTAAGCGAGTCCATCTTGCTCAGCACTTTCGATTCTGCGCTGTTGCGCTGAGCGCCGATTGGTATGCGGAGTCGCGCGAAAATTTGAAACGCTGGAGGAAGGTGATCACATCGAAGCGTGAACCGTGCAGCAACTAAATTAATTTCGGGTTCGAATCCAACTTTCCTTAATTTTTCTTTCTATTTATAATGAAAATATTAAAGTTGTAGAATAAATAATTGAACTCAATGATAACTCATAAAATTTTATTTTGTGTAAATATAAATATTCACAAAGACAATAATACGTACTACAGTTTATATATCATTATTTCATTCTTTGTCTAAATTTATTTATTTACTTATTTATAAAATAAGTATTTGTAAAAACTATTTGTCTAAACTAATTAAGAGAAATAATAAATTTATTTCCTTTTTATTATAATTCAATTAATCATATATAACCATGTTTATATATGATTTAAATGTAAAAAATAATATAAAAAATAATAAATATTTTAATATAAGTAAAATTAAATGACTGTGGATTTCTAAATTTTATTTATTTGTATAGAGGATGTGATACCCACCAAAAGAAACCTGCTATATCGGCTAAGCTATTTTTATTCGGCAAATTTTTACCTATATTATATAGATAAAGTTTATAATATTTCTCAGATCTTATTAATATTTAAATAATAAGAAGCAAAATTCTTACGACTTTTAGAAAAAAAAAACTGAAGTAGGATCTTTGTAATATCAAAAATATACCCTGGTTAAATTTTCAGGTAATTCCATTCATATTAGCCAGAGAAAAGTGAGTTTTAAAAATCTCTTTCGCATCCACTAAAGTGATATAAAACATATAAAGATGATTTCATAATAGTATTTGGTATTTGCAAAATTAATAAAATTCTCATTTTGTGATTTCGGAAATGTGGGGTTATGTTATCTGATATAATAGATACGAAACATATATGTTACTAAGAAAAACATGAAAATTCTAAATAAACAAAGTATTATATAATTAAAATAACGGATAATAACGGGTTATTGGTCATCATTTTCTTAAATAAATAATGATATTTATTAAAACTCAACATAATTTGTTTTGGACAGTATCGTGAATAAATTTATTGTCTAATACATTGATTCAGATACAAGACTGATCAAAATTTGAGAATAGAACAACATTCAAAGCGTAAAAAATGGTAAGACTTGAGATATTTTGTTTTATATTCCCTGCCAAATATGTTGTTGGTTTATTCTGATAATTGGATCCCACTTTTTTATAGAATAATAATCAAGTTGTATCTTATATTTCGTAAAGATTTTTTATACAATAATAATCGCATTAACATCTTTTTCAGTATGAAAGGTCCATAGTTTTACCCCAATGTTTTCAAAAAGCGCGATTTTCAAGTCATTTAGATTATCACAATATATATATATATATATATATATATATATAAAGCATTAGATGCAGCTAGCTTATTTGTAGTTTATAATAATATTCTTTGGGTATATAAGTTAGTAAATAAATGCAATTCTGTTGTTTCCAAACGGGTTTTTTCCAAATGTTACGTATAATAATTCATGATTCATAATTATAAAGAATTTAATTTTAAATAACTTAGCATATTAAAAATATATTAAACTGTATTACAATTAAAAGAAGTTTTTAAAATTGATACACATGTATATTAATCTCTAATTCAATCACAATGATTCTAAAATTAAGATACTTTTCTATTTTAAAAGTGTTTGGATAATTAAAAACATTATCAAAATTAATATACATATATTAAAATTATGATGTATGTATACTAATTCCTAATTCAATCACAATGAATTTAAATTTAATATACTTTTGTTTATTACACGTGTATTAAATTTAAGAACATTTTTAACAGTGATATTCATAATTCAAAACATAATAAAAAAGGTTTGGAAACCCCAGCATTCAGATTTTTTTTGCGATTTCTGGATTCCAAAAAGTTCATTTTTTTGGATTTCGTCATATACGTACATTTATGCGAATTTGTTCATATACGGAAATTTTCTAAAAATATTATATTTTGATTCCAAGTATATATAAACACAGTTTTCTCTGTGAGAAAGAAAAACAATTTTAATATACAACTTTGGTATCGCCTTTATTTCGATTCTTTATATACTAAATCATAAGTGAAAACGATAATGTAATAGCAAACTTTATCTACGGTCCCATTACTATTATGAAATTATTAATTAAAAATGTTCATTATTGTAATATTTAAATAATTTTCGAACAAATAAATAAATTAAAATAATTTAAAAATGTACACATCTAAAAGTGAAAAAAATAAACTATCTAATAAAATATTTTATAATTTTTAAATACGAATAGAAAATTCATGCTATATTAAAAAATGCTTAATTTTGTAAAAGACTTGTGTATTATTTACATGAATTATTAATCCATTGTGTCATTGCACTGGTGGTGATGGAAATTGAATTAATATTTCATTTTCACGGTTTTTATAATAAAACTACCGAATAGACAAAAACGAATCGTTATAAGAAACAATAACAAGAATCACGAGATAAAGCGAATCAAATATTAAGGCTAAATTTAATAAGAAAAATATGGAATCGACAAGAATAACGTTATGACAACATAACGTTTATAAAAGTTAATAACCGACAAACAAAAATTCTAATTTTCTACACTTTGAAGTAATCACCATATACATTAAATAACGACACGTTAACACGTTAATTATCTAAACTTATACAAGTAATAAACAGCACACGATGGTATTTAATTATAAAGATGTTTGCAATCCTTATCAAACTTTCTATAGTGTCGCGAACTCCACGTGCTAATTCACAGGACAATAAAATAAAAGCAAGCTTTTTGAAGCGCGGGAAATGGCGTTTTAACGGTTACATGACGATAAGTATACATGTGTGTATAAATTTTTGCTCGCGTTTTTCGTATAAAAAAAGTTTCATTATGAAAACATTGCCAGGCAATATAAAATTAATATAATATCGTCATCAACAATAAATACACGTTAATATCATATATATATAAGCTGGCGGGCCGCCGCGCCCGCCAGCTTCCGCTGGCCTTATACACATTCTCCTCCGCCACTTTTCACGCGTGATTCCCCCTACATAGCGCTGTCTGAAATTATGTGTATAGTACGGGCGGAAACCGCCAGACAGCGCCACGTTGAAGTTTTCGTCACCTTTTTAACATTGCATTGGCAATCTCTCTACTAATCTCTGCTAGTAGCTCGCAGCGGGGAATATATATAATATATATATATATATATATATATATATATATATATATATATATATATATATATATATATATATCTGATATTAATGATATATATATACGCACACACATAAAAACATTTGTTGACAACCAATATGAGTTAACGATGAAAATTACAATATTACTTTAAAAATTAATAATAGCTGATATTATTTGCAAAAAAGTTGTTTGAAGTATGAAATAAATAAAATAAAACTAATAAATAAATAAAATTACATTGATAGTAAATAATTGGACAGGTCTTGTTGATGCATTATTTTATAATATAATCTTTATTATATCTCATACAATAAAATATAACACATACTGATCTTTTGCATTAAAACGTAATGCAAGTATTTATCAAACATTTTTACGCTCTTTAAAGAATCGCAAAAACTAAGCTTTGAAACACTCTTTAATAGAATAATAATAAATGCTAGTATAACATTTTGTAAGGTAATAATAATATAAAACTCAAAGAAATAAATAAATCTTTCGAGTAGGCGGGAACCAAAACAGAATTGTAAACGCGGCGCCGCCGCACCCGCCTGCTTCCGCTGGCCTTATACACATTCTCCTCCGCCACTTTTCACGCGTGCTTCCCCCTACATAGCGCTGTCTGAAATTATGTGTATAGTACGGGCGGCAACCGCCAGACAGCGCCACGTTGAAGTTTTCCTCACCTTTTTAACATTGCATTGGCAATCTCTCTACTAATCTCTGCTAGTATCTCAAAGCGGGGAATCCCATGGCCCGCGAGGCACACCAGCAAGCTATCCAAGCCACCTGTACAGTCATGTACTGCTAATACACACTACTCTTTTGGAGCCTCTGTCGGGAGATTGAAAAGCTCACAAAGAGACGGTTGAGGAGAGTAGCAATTCCTCTCCAGTGATTATGGCAACTGGATATACACCCGTGTGAATCTCGGATCATTTTATAAGAACAAAAATCGGAGCGAATGCAAAAATCAAAGACAATAGAATAAAAGTAAAACTTGCTCGTAATTATATAATATGTTGAGTTCTTTGGGCCTCGAAATTACAAGGAAAGATAATGGGGATGCTATAATTAATTGGTACAGAAAACCCACAACATCGGATCGTTACATCAACTTTTTATCTTACCACCCTGTCTCACAAAAAATTGTCATAATTTATAATTTAGTTGAAAAATGCATAAAATTATGAGATCCATATTTTCATTCTCAAAATTTAATAATTGCAAAAATATATCTCTTGAACAACAACTATCCTGAAAAGTTTATAGACAAGCACATTAAGAATAGATTACACTCTTTAAGGGGACAGGCCTGGGTTAAAATCTAAAAGAGACGGTTGAGGAGAGTAGCAATACCTCTCCAGTGGTTATGGCTACTGGGTATAGACCCGTGTGAATCTCTGATCATTTTATAAGAACTAAAATCGTTGCGAATGCAAAAATCGAAGGTAATACAATAAAAGTAAAAATAAAAAGTAAACAAAAGGCAAAGAAATAGTTTTATTGCTCGTAATTATACAATACGTTTTTTAACCCTTTCAGTCACGCAATTCAATTCATTTGGTTATGGAAGTGCAAATATATGTTTCCAATGTATTTTTGAACGAAGAATCCAAATCAAGTGTCAAAAATTGAATAAATATAAAAACAACCCCTCAAATGGGGTGAAAACCACCCTTTTAGTTAAAAAATGCAATTTGTTTGGTAATGGAAGTGCAATATATGTCCACAATGCATTTTTGAATGCAGAATCCAAATCTGATATCAATAATTTTATACATATAAAAACAACCCCTCAAATGGGGTGAAAACCACCCTTATAGTCATAAAATTCAATCCGTTTGTTATGGAAGTGCAATATATGTTTCCAATGTATTTTTGATCGTAGAATACGAATCTGATATCAAAAATTGAATAAATATAAAAACAACCCCTCAAATGGGGTGAAAACCACCCTTATAGTCATAAAATTCAATCCGTTTGTTATGGAAGTGCAATATATGTTTCCAATTTATTTTTGAATGCAGAATACGAATGTAACGTCAAAAATTTTATAAATATAAAAACAACCCCTCAAATGGGGTAAGAACTACCCTTTTAGTCATACAATTTAATTCTTTTGAAGACTATATATTCTTTGAAGACTATATGTTCACAATGTATTTTTGAATGCAGAATCCAAATCTGATTTCAGAAAGTTTTATAAATATACAAAAAATCCCTCAAACAGGGTGAAAACCACCCTTTTATACGTACAATTCAATTCGTTTCACTATAGAAGAAAATATATGTTTCCGATGTAAATTTTAACGCGGATGCAAATCCAATGTCACAAATTTGAAAACATAAAAAAACTCGTAAAATGGAATAAAAAGTAACATTGCAGTCACGAAACCCTGTTTGTTTTGTTATGTTACTGCTAATATTAGTTTCTGATACATTTTTCAACGCTAAATTTGAATCCAATGGAAAAAAATTCAGTAATCGTAAAAACGATCTCTAAAATTCTAATTGGATTACTACGAAAATGTGAATACTCAACGTCAAAGCACTCGATAGGACCTAAGAATATATAAATAGAATTTAGAGCTCAAAAAATATATTGAAAATCTCTGAAAGCCATATAAATTTTCTAAAACACCCCTTGTTACAATCCCCTCGAGTGAATGATTTCAATCCAAACTATATTTTGAAAAAAGAATATTAATAATAATAAAAAAAATTGTTTGCAAGAACTTCAAAGGATCAAATCTAAGTTTATTAGGTAGTTACATAAAATTTCTATATTTTTCCTATCAAAAATTTCAATATCATTATTCGTTCTAAATTATCAGTAATCTCACAACATTGTGAAATTTGTTTTGGTTTATTCTAAAAAATTTTTATCATGGAATATGCTGAAATCACCAGTGATAATGAAAGTGAAGATGAATATGATGATCCAGAATATGATTCTGAATGTGATGATGATTCGGATATTGACAAAAATCAAATTGATGAAGCAGTAGCCTCGTTAGAAAATACTTCATATAGTGAAAATTCTAACGTGATTGAATATGAAAGTGATAGTGATACTCCGTTGAGTGACAGATTAGCTGCTTTAGAAGGTATTTGGGATAATAAAAGAAGAAAATTCGACGAAATAATTTTTTCCGAAGATTGCGGTCCAATGGTTCCTTCAGATATTCGTTCACCTTCACAAATTTTCCTTTGCTTATTTTCAGAAGTTTTGATCGAAAGAATTGTCGAACAGACTAATCTTTACGGGCAGCAATCAGACAAGCCATTTGAAGAAGTAAATAAAGCAGAAATATTGAAATTTATTGGCATGAATATCATGATGGGAATAAGTAGGTTACCCGCCATTCGGTGCTATTGGTCATCTAATTCTCAATTACACAACTCTTATATAAGCCCTGTTATGCCTCTCAATAGGTTTTTTGCTATCCTGTCTCATATACATTTGAATGATAACTTATCAATGCCACAAAAAGGTGAACCCAATTATGATAAGCTATATAAACTAAGACCCTTACTTGATATGCTTTCAGAAAATTTTATAAAATTCTACAAACCATCTGAAAAACAAGCTGTTGATGAAAGTATGGTCAAATTCAAAGGTAGAAGTACTCTAAAACAGTACAATCCACAGAAACCTATAAAAAGAGGTTTTAAAATTTGGGTTAGAGCAGATGAACATGGTTTTGTATGTGAGTTTCAGGTATATACTGGAAAAACTGCTAACTTGGTTGAAAAACAATTGGGCGAAAGAGTTGTAATCGATTTAACCCATCAAATTATTTCAAAAAATTATCAAGTTTATTTCGATAATTACTTTACTAGTGTTAATTTGATGATTGAACTCAAAAGTAAAAATATATTAGCCTGTGGAACAGTACGAAAAAATCGGAAAGGTTTGCCAAAAAAACAAATAAACGATAAAACAATGAAAAGGGGAGATTATGAATCTCGGACTTCATACAAGGGTATCAGTTGGATAAAATGGAATGATAACAAACCTGTCCAGTTTTTATCTAATTTTCACGATCCTTCAATCAAAACTACTGTAAGTAGACGACAAAAAGATGGTACTAGCATTCAAATCAATTGTCCACAAGCCACTCGAGACTATAATAATTATATGAACTGTGTTGACAAAGCAGATCAGTTGAAATCTACATACGAGATTAGTAGAAAAAGTAAAAAGTGGTGGCTTCGAATATTCTGGCATTTTATCGATGTAACCGTTGTAAATTCTTTCATCATTTACAAGCAAAATACCCCTACTACTAAAATGAATTTGATAGATTTTCTACTAAAGCTGGTAACTGAGCTTATTGGGTTTGCATCACCTAAAAAAAGAGGTACCAAGACAAAACAATTTACTCCTAGTAAGCGTAAGCCTCAAATTTCAAATGAAATAAGATTTTCTCAAGCCCCGCACATTCCAACTAAACTCAAAATACAAAGAAATTGCACTTGTTGTAGTTCTAAAACAAATCGAGTTAGAACTTCCTACATGTGCACAACTTGCAATGTTCCATTATGCATAAAAGAAAAACAAAATTGTTATGAAATATATCACAAAACGTAAATGTATATAAGATAAAAGAAAATGAATAAATATCTACCTGAAAAAGATTTAGAAAATAAAAAAAAAATTATAAAAAAAAAAAGAAAAAAAAACGAAAAAAAAAATAAAAAAGAAAAAAAGAAAAAAGAGAAAAAGAAAAAAAAAAGAAAAAAAGAAAAAAAGAAAAACAAAAAAAAAAAGAAAAAAACATAACTCTGCCACAGACGGTCCCAAGCCCGTGTTCTAATGAGGAGGGGGTTTTTTTACTTTCATAACCAAACGAATTCAATTTCATGACTAAAAGGGTGGTTTTCACCCCATTTGAAGGGTTGTTTTTATATTTATAAAATTATTGATATCAGATTCGTATTCTACGATCAAAAATACATAGAAAACGTATATTTGTACTGCGATAACAATAGAAATCAAATTTTGTGACTAAAAACAATAGGGAGCCGATATATCGGCTTCTGTGACTGAAAGGGTTAATTAAATTGAGAGAATTTTTATAAATATTTTTGAGTTAGTGTCCTCCATTTTATTTAGTGTATTATTGTAATAATTAATGTTAATCATTTCTGAGAAAGTTCGTTTGCTCCAATTTTTTTCCTTATCCAAAATTTTGAGGTTCACAAAATCAATAAAATGTTTCGTTTTTTAACGTGGTTAGCAATAGCCAACGTATGCTTTTTATTTTATACGTCCCTCTTGTGCTTGTATTGACGCTTAGCTAATCGTCTTTTGGTCATGCCAATGTAAGTCGCAGAACACTGCTGGCAGTCTATTTTATAAACAACATTACTATTGTCAAGTTTATCTAATCTGTCCTTCCCTAGTTTGATCATGCCGTTAAATTTATGAATTGTTTTATTAATCGGTATCACATTAAACTGTTTTAAAACATGATTAATCCTCTGGGTGTTATGTTCAACGTAGGGAAGGACCATCTTAGGATATCTAAGTAATGTACGTTTACGGGAATTCATTATATTATTATTATTACTAGCAATTTAATTAAGAGGATGCCGTATCTACTGTCCTTGTTTAATCACATTTTCGCTAATTACTCAAATAGTAGTTTGTTAATTGAAAAACTAAGAGTCGTCCCCAATTCTTCTTAAAATAAGGAATATTTTGAGACCTAAAAGAGTACCTAACATTATTTCCTTTCCGAGAATAGGTCGAAATGAAAAACCTAACTTCAATTTTCGTGTTTCGAAGTATTCTCGGAACGGAAAGAATGTTAAATATCTTATAGGTCTTAAAATATTCCTTATTTTACGAAGAATTTGGGGCGACTCTTAGTTTTTCAATTAACAAACTAGTATTTGAATAAATAGCAAAAATGTAATTAGATAAGGACAGTAGATATGGTCTTCTCTTAAGGGAGCAGGCCTGGGTTAAAAAATCAAAAAAATCTTTTTTTTATTGCATATTTTGATAGCAAATTTTCTTGTATAATAACCTCCTGCAACCCACTATTTCGATATTAAGTTTTGTTCCAGAATTATAGCTAAAATTTCATAGTTGCTTTTTTTTTAATTTAGTGAATTTTATGTAAAAAATGCTATTTAAATAAATTTAAATAATTAAAAATTCAAAGAGTCTATTTATACAATACCTGTTAAGGTCGCACTCAATTATGCGCGCCACTCTTGCAGCGATTTCTTCCAGGAACTACGCAGGGGGTCGCTGCGAGAGTACCAAGAAGGATTTTTTCCCTTTTTCCGAAATTGTACGGCGTTGCAGCTGAAACAAAACTGCGAGCGCCGGGAAATTTCGGCCTCTTTCCGCTCTGACCGCGGCCTCAATAGTACAGTCCATGTACCACACCTATATATAGCGAAATTGAATGAAAAACTATATTCTCTCTATTTTTAAATTTCGCCACCACGTGAAATTTACATGGGATTTTTGGCGCTTCGGTATCGTTTCGATGCCAATGCACAAAGGTAGTGCAGAATGTTCCTCTGTAACTGTCTTTCAACCAATCACTGACTAGAACTCCGATATGCTATATCCACAACTTCTGTATGAACGCTGTGAACGCTCTTTAATGTTGTTTTCTTTTAAATTAACCTCTCAAAATATCTGTGCTATTTTTGTATAAAAATATTGTACATTATTTTTAAATTAAAACCTATATTCACCAGCCTTTTTCAAGGCTTTATAATTATTGTGTAATACCAACGAATATAGACTTGTATAGAAGAACAATTGTAATGGAGCGCTGGGGGATCGAAAGTGTTAGTTCCGCGCTCTCTACGAGATGACGCCGCGACACATTTCTTATCGTTCTCTCTCTCTCGCACCTCCGTAATGTGCACATGCTTAGTAGGCAGATCATCCGTGGCGGCGCCAAGTGGCTGGGTAACATAATTAACCGCTTCGTAACCCAGAACCGTTATTCTCTATATTCATTGGTAATACTGTAAAAAGTGCATGAAAAGTTGTTTGTGGTGCGTTGTGCATAAATATTTATATATTTTTTGTGTCAAATCAGTATACAGTGTAAGTGTAATGTCTTCGAGTGCCAGACCAAGGGATGTTTAAGGTAGAGTATCGGGTGGCCCTGGTAAACTTACTTGGGGAAGACCAACAAAAAGAAAGAAGATTTTTTATGAAAGAAGAAGAGATGGTCCTCCTCCAAAGAAGCCAAGAAATTCAACTTCCAGTAGAAAAGTTCAGGACATTATAACTGAAGGCAGTAAAATCAGAAATAGAATTGTCGACATTGACATCCTATTTCCTGAACTGCAAAAAATTGCATGTTGCAAGATATGTCATAGAAAACTGAATTTCTCTGAATCTGATGTACGAGGACTTGGATTTAAAACTGACATTTCTTGTTCAAATTGTACAAATCCAAGAATTGCATAAATTAATTCAAGTAGATTCATTTGCAAAAAAAGTAATGCATATGAAGTTAATAGAAGATCTGTTTTGGCTATGCGTGCTCTTGGTCATGTATATGCTGGACTTTCAACATTTTGTGGAATTATAGATTTGCCACAGACAATGTCACACAGCAATTTTTACAATATCAACGATCAATTGAGTGAAGCTTGTGAAGTGATTGCTGAAAGCTCTATGAGTATTGGTGCGTTAGAAGAAATGAGTATCTTGCCTTCAGATAGTACTGGACTTCTGTGTCCGGAGATGGTTTTTGGAGAAAAAAAGGTTTTTCCTCACGCCAAGGTGTTTCTAGTGAAATAGGCAATTCTACCGGAAAAGTGCTTGATGTTTCTATAAAAAATAATTTTTGCAAGAGTTGCTCTTTATGGGAAGGAAAAGAAGACACACCAGCTTATGAAGAACGGATTGAAATGCATCAAAGTCAGTGTACGTCATCAAGGCAACGCTGGAGAAATGAGGTTGACGGTATTGTGCAAATTCTTCAGCATTCTTTTTTCTTGTTTCAGCACTATCATAAGATGATCTCGTTAACGTATCACACATATTTTTCTAAGCAATAGTGTGAAATATATTAATGAAATATATAACAAGAAAATACATAACAAGAAAATATAAAGCATTCCTACTCTTTTTCTTTAAGTTCTTTAAGTATTGTTTGTATGTGTTTATTATGTTTTCAAACTTTAAATACAATTATCTCAAAATAATGTTTTTTATTATTTTTAGGTCTACCTCGTAGACTTTCTCAACATCAAGCCATCGATATAAGCTAAAAATTTTAGAGGATATTTCTGATATGTTTCATCATAATATGAGTGCAGCAGATTATAAAAAAGTCTATATAGCAAATATTAAAAATATATAACCTCAAAATTAATTAAAATATTTAATTATTTAAGGGTTTATATTATTAATTATTACTACATAGACTTTTTTAATAATCTGTTGCACTCATATTGTGAGGAAACATATCAGAAACATTCTGTAAAATTTTCAGACTATATCGATGGCTGGATGCTGAGAAAGTCTACGAAGAGCGTTGAAATTAGAAAAACAGAGTATCACATATTCAAGATATTTAAGTTTTTAAGTGGTGAAAATTTTGTCTTTTTACCTACTTTTGGTTAAAAGACTTCCCATATTCTAAATCACATCAAAAAAGTATTGTATAAATAAAACTGCAATTTTCTTTTTTTAGATTTTAACCCAGGCCTTAAAGAGTGTAATTTATTCTTAATGTGCTTGTCTATAAACTTTTCAGGATAGTTGTTGTTCGAGAGATATGTTTCTGCAATTATTAAATTTTGAGAATGAAAAGATGGATCTCATAATTTTATGCATTTGTCAACTAAATTATAAATTATGACAATTTTTTGTGAGACAGGGTGGTAAGATAAAAAGTTGATTTAACGACCCGATGCTGTGGGTTTTCTGTACCTATTCATTATAGCATCCCCATTATCTTTTCTTGTAATTTCGAGGTCCAAAGAACTCAACATATTATATAATTACGAGCAATTTTTACTTTTATTCTATTGTCTTTGATTTTTGCATTCGCTCCGATTTTTGTTCTTATAAAATGATCCGAGATTCACACGGGTATATATCCAGTAGCCATAACCACTGGAGAAGAATTGATACTCTCCTCAAGTAGTAGTGTGTATTAGCAGTACATGACTGCACAGGTGGCTTGGATAGCTTGCTGATGTGCCTCGCGGGCCATGGGATTCTCCGCTGCGAGCTACTAGTTGCTCGACGTGCTACATCAACACGATTATATTTCTCTGTGGTCTACTCTGCGCTTTTGAACCAGCTATCTGTTCTCTGATATTTATTATTGGAGTTTTTGGGGGATTGTCAGGTCTACGAAGATTTTTGCAATTGGCATCATATGCGGCTTCAAGATCTTTTTCGCATATCGGCCTCCGAAGCTACATATACGTTGGGTGTGCTATTTCGCCGCAGTGAGTCTCAAAATATTGTTTAATTTTTAATTGTCAACAGAGATTTTTATATTTTATATAATAATTTTTGTTTATTTCTTAAGGGTGCCATTTCGTTTTTTATTGTCGTTGCTTCGGTCTGTATGAGACACTAATTCTTTATGTCTTAGGTATAATTTAAATAATTTTTAGTTATTAGTGTTTGTATCTGCGGTATTTTTATTATTTAATTTTTTCCTTTTATGTAATTATGTTTATATATCCTTTGAAGAGGGGAGTACAAAAAGACTCCCGAAACATCGACAACTTGACTGAAAATTAATAAAGGATACTTCGTGGAGATTGATATAGCATCTTTATTTATTACATACACCTACGAACGATAGAGTCACTTCCATATTAAATTAATACAATATAAAAGTTATTAAAGGGATTGATCAATTTAAGACGATTATCACTAGATTTAATTTAATATTTAATATAAATAAAATACAAATTAAATTGGAAAAGATACATAGGATAGTTTAAAAAATGTGTGTGTGTTTGTGTATGTGTGCGTGCGTGCGTGCGTGCATGTGTGTGGGTGGGTATGTGGGTGTGTGTGTATGGGTGCATGCGTGCGTACTGGCGTGGGTGCATGCGTGCGTGCCTGTGTGTGTACGTGTTTGTGTTTGTGTTTGTGTGTGTGGGTGTGTTGGTGTGTGTGTGTTAGTATGTGTATGTGTGTGTGTGTGTTAGTATGTGGCACGTCACCATTCGTTGAATCTGCTGTATAACGTTTCCAAAATTTGCACCGACGTTTGCTGTCAATACCCAGTGTGCGCTTAAAAGTTTCAGTAAAAATGGTCGAATATATTTTTTTATGGCCATTTATTAAAATATAAGAATTTGCAAATTTCGGTTATTTAATTTTTTTTCGATGCAGGAATAGTTTTTGGACAGCGAATTTTTTACAACACAAAGTGCTCATAAAAATCTTCATTGTAGGATCAGAAAGATTGTATATAAATCGTTTTTCAGTTGTTATACTGTGTGACAAAATTGTCTCTTACAACATTTATTACTCGAAAACTATACGATAAAAGTAAGTGAAATTTTTACTGAATACTTGTTTCATATACAGGTATACTACTGTAAATTTTTAGGTAATAAGACGGTTTGTTTTCTGAGCAAAATATAGAATGCCAACAAAATGCATTTTTTTGCCTACAAAAACTTGATTAACACTTGATGTAATGTCTTGAAAATTTCAGAGAATATTTGTTAGGTGTCAGGTTATTGGCTTAATATTAAGCCGATTTAGTTCATAATCTTCGGAGATTTGAGAGGTTATTCATTTTAAACGTTACTTTTTCACCCTGTATACCACGACATCTCTAAGCTTTATCGTTGTACTTTTTCTTGTAGATGTTATGTATTATTATATGAGTTTTACTATACTACACTTCCAGCCAACTTTATGGATTATATTGCACGAAAATATCCGGAAACTGGGAAGATAATGTTGTATTAAAAATATTATTTTATTAGTGATTTTTTAAGAATGACTTAATATTAATAACATAATTTATTTTTGCAATATGGAATCTATATCTATCTATAATAGAGCATAGAAAATTATAATTTTTATACTATTTTTATGATAGAATTTGTAAATTAGTATAAAATATTTAAATGGTTTTAAAAAATAATGCGTTTTTGTGCCTTATGCATTTCTTTGCGTTTCATTTGATTTTATAGATAAAAAGAGATTTTAGAACCAATGACACATCGCTCACCACAGACACCCTGACATACGATATATGGGCAAATCCACCAAATTTCAATTTTGGCATTAATTGGTTATCGTTTTCAAACAACTGTCATTTTGTTTTATAATTAGGCACATGACTGACCGGAGGCTTAAATTTTTTGTTTTGATGTCAAGAAATCAGTCCTGATATTTTAATAAGGATACATCGCACGGCGGTGTTGATATTTCTTTAACTCGCAAATTTAGCCTTTTTTAAAAAATGGTACTTTTCTACGTAGTCTTATGGAAATATTAACTGCGTTGTTTGATGTATCGTTATAAAAATATTAGGACTTATTTCTTGTTACCGAAAGAAAAAATATATGGGAAACCGAATGACAGCTTTTAGAAGATGATAATAATACTTTTACACACAGTTAAAAGTTCTGTGGATTTTCCCATATACGATAATATGTTGATGGAAAAATATTCATTTTTCTGTAGGACACAAATCACTAAATGAAAATAGTTAGACAGAAAAATAACCATGATGGGCGGCACTGTACAGCTCTTCCTTATGTATATAATAATTTAAATTAAATTCTCTTTGAGAAAGCATAGTGCCAAAGCAATTGGCAGCGTTCTTATTTTTTACGGCGGTAACATTGCGTCTCGTGGAAATAGTTTCACTGAAAAGGAACTTTCAGTTCTCGCAGAAAACCTCAAGCAATGAGAACAGAGAATTCGTGAACATGAACAGGAGCAGGACGATCGGGAAAGGGCGATCATTAAAGAAGCGGAAGTAATTCGAAACTAAGATTTTCAAGCGGTCAAGGAAGAATGCGAACGCACGCGATTATTGCAATCGGAATTTCGTGAGAAACAACAAGATGCGAAGAAGCCGAAGCCAATAAATTGATAGTGGTCGGAAGCTTGAGTCAAGATGGAGCGCACGTGACAGAGGGTTCTTACGTGGGCAAACAAATGAAGGATTTGCCAAATATTCCACAGATTAAACGCGTGTAGACAGTGCGAATACATACGGGTTTGGTTAGAAAACTCGGTTTGGATGAAGTGTTTCAGCAGCAGACCGGAATCCGTCAAACTATGCAGAAAATCTGCGAAACTGCAGTATCGACACTCTCTTGTTCGCGTACCGACATACCTAACGACTTGAGAGTTCCAGAACAATTTATCATCCCAGCCCCGGTTCATACTAAAAAGGCGTTGCTCTGCGTTCCAAAATTCGATGCAGTAAATGTCAATGCATTTGTTCACGCTTGAAAGAGAGCTTTAAGTATAGTTCCTCAATCGTGCGAGAAAGAATTGGTAAATTTATTTAGATAGAAGCTGGAGGATCGTGCGTACGCAGCTTTTGAGAATGCGAAATTTCAAACTTTAGATGAGTTCGTCGAATGTATAATACAGATATTTGCACCAACTGAAACTTTGAATAATCTGAGGGAGAAGTTGGACGCAATAAAAAAGGGAAATTCAAGCTGCTTTTGGATTTTATAAATAGAATTCTCGACATCAAGGACGCGATGGTAGAATGGAAAACAGCAATAATTCACGATGAGCTTACCAAGTTCGGAATTGATGAGATCGAAAAAGACATTATTGACCGATTTCTAGACGAACTGGCACCGGAATTTAGGCAAATGATGGGATCAGTACGCTGCATTGGCATATCTGCGGTGTTTGATAAAGCAATCGCTGTAGTAAAACAATTAGAACGCGATCGGTCTAAACATGGTTACATGTACGAAGAATGGGAAAACAACATTGAGGAACAACTCTGCAGCTTGCATTGATAGCGGAAATAACGTTTATTATGGAAATAGTTCTAATAATTCAAATATTACTTGCAATTTAAAAAACCAAGGCATTTCAAAAGAGATTGTAGAAAATTAAAATAAGTTGAGGAGAAGCAACGACAGGTGCAGGTAAACTCCTCAGTTGCCCGAAAAAAGTCTACGTCATCAGATTAAGATGGGAAAACACAATCCCTATCGTAAGAATAAGTTGAGCTGATTTCCGAGATGGAAAAGTAGACATGATGATAGACTCAGTGGCGCAGCCGAGCTTAAGGGGGGAGTCTGCTTTAACGGCTTCAATAAATCGATTTTTTTGTCTTAAATCTATTCCAAAACTATCCAAGAATATGTCTTCAAAATTTCAGAGGCCAATTCGACATATTTCCGAAGCTAGAGCAGTTTTAGTGGCCGAGCATCGAGCAGGTGCGAATGCTCGGGCAGACCCGAGCCCGCGCGCTCCGCCCCTCGATGTATTCTATTATTCGACTATACTCGTATATACCTGAAAAGGTCCAACCGTCCTTTGAAACATTATTTGGAATTTCTAGAAGGTCTGTGTTGAGTAGTAGTAGGGAGAACGGTATACAATATAACGGTATACTATAGCTCTCGGAATCGGCTTCTACACTGCTGTTTGTAGCGTCAGCTTTCAATTCCACTTTTGATTTTGCCGAGTACACATTGAAATGTCAAGCTACCCGAAAGGTAATCGATCTAAAAGGCAGCGTGCTGCGGAACCGCGAAAGCGGAAATTTCACGGCAATCGTTTTACAAGTGTTTCATCGGACGACGGAGACTTACACACGAGCCGCAGTGAGCAGAAGTTAACGACAGCAAGCAGCGATGATGTCATTATTCATTCTGCGCACTGCTACCGCATTATTGAATTTATATCTATGTTTCTCGCCATTTCGGAACTCGCAATTTGCAGATCATGCAAGCAAAAATTAACGTTTGCAAAAAGCGGTCATCGAGGCCTAGGATTTAAAATTATTGTCCAGTGTATGTGTGGTCGACGCGAAATCCAGTCAGGACCATTGATAAATACTGGCTACGAAATCAACAGACGAATTGTTTTTGTTATGAGGCTTCTTGGTATCGGACGAGAAGGGATAAACGTATTCTGCGGCCTTATGGATATGTCTGCAGGTTTTGCAAAATCTACTTACCAACAAATCGTTAAGTATTTGCACGCAGCGTCGAAGACAATGTTCAAGAGCACCTGCGAAAAGCCGTCAAGGAAGAAAAAGAAAAAAACGTTGAACATGAAAGACCTGCGAATCATTTGAAGGTTTCGGGCGATGGATCGTGGAAAAAGCGCGGTTATACTTCCTTGTACGATGTAACAACGCTCATCGGATACTACAGTGGCAAAGTAATCGACCTCATTGTAAAAAGTGGATATTGTCATTCGTGTGCCATAAGTAAAAATACTTTGGACGAAGACGCATTTGAGGAGTGGTATGAGAATCATAAAGACTTATGCTCCTCAGATCATGCAGGTTCGGCAGGGAAGATGGAGGTGGATTCCACAATGGAGATGTTTTCGAGATCCTTCGAGAAATTCGGAGTTACGTACACTAATTATATCGGCGATGGCGACTCCAAAACTTTTACTGGAATCTTAAATAGCAATCCTTACGGGGGCGAGTGCACAGTGACGAAAAATGAGTGTGTTGGACACATGCAAAAAAGCGTATGAGTACTCGTTTACGTAATAAAAGAAAAACCGAGAAACTCGGAGGAAAGACGCGGCTAACGGAGAGTGTAATCAAGAAATTGATGATATACTACGGTCTGGCAATTCGTCGAATTATTGATTCAGTGAAAGGTATGAAGGAAGCTATTATAGCAACATTAGACCACTACTGTTCCACGGATGAAAATCGTCGGCATGAAAATTGTCCAGAAGGCGCCGAGAGTTGGTGCAAATGGCGCAAGGCTCAAGCGGCGAATAATCTTGTATCTTACAAACATCCGGCGAGATTAATCGATAAAACCGTGGAGAAGCACATTCGTCCAATTTATGAAGAGCTCTCTAATGTTGATTTAATGAGGCGGTACTTAGACGGCCACACTGAAAATTCCAACGAATCGTTCAATTCGATTGTGTGGCGCCGAAGTCCGAAACATTTGAATTCCGGCTATAAAATCGTCGAAATTGCAGCATATATGGCTGCAGACATTTTTAACTTTATAACTTACAGAATTATTAATTTTATAGCTGTTATGAGCGCAATTTGTGAAGTGGTAGTGTGTAAAAAGTGCAGCGATAAAATAAAAATAACTGAATCGGTCATACGTGGTTTGGGTTTTAAAATTGTCGCATCATGTGAAAAGGGTGAAAAAGCTGAAATATCTAGCTGCCCTTACACAAAAACTGGCTATGAAATTAATCGCCGAATCACCTTAGCGATGCGATTATTGGATGTAGGTTTGAATGGTATAAAAAAATTTTGTGCTTTCATGGAAAAGCCGCGACCGATATATAATTCTTTTTACGATAAGCTTGTCGAATCAATATCTAGAGCGACATCAGCTGTTCGTAATAAGAGCATGCAAAAGGCAGCTGCAGAAGAAGTATCGAAGTCTTGTGAAGAAGGACAGACCGAGGGGATTACAGTTTCGGGTGACGATTCTTTGAGGAGAAGGGGATATTCCTCCCTTTACGACATTACGACTCTCATTGGTTGGCGCATGGACAAAGTTGTCGATATACAAGTAAAATCAAAGTATTGTAAAGCTTGCAAATTTTGGGTAGATAAAATAGACACGGCAGAATATGAAGAGTAGTACGAAGATCATAAATAATCATGTAAAAGCAATCACGAGGGCTCTGCAGGAAAAATGGAGGTAGATTCCGCTGCCGAAATGTTTGAATGCTCTGAAGAATTACACAGAACAAAGTATGCCTATTATATTGGAGCCGGTGACAGTAAAACATTTAAAGGTATTGTAGATGCAAAACCTTACAAAAATTTAATTGTAATAAAAAGTGTATCGATCATCTTCAGAAGCGTATGGGCACGCGACTCCGCAATTTGAAAAAAATGAAGAAAGGCCTCGGCAGCAAAGGAAAGTTGATCAGAAAATTAATCGATGAACTAAGCATATATTTTAGATTGGCGATAAGAAGAAATCTGGGCGACACTCTACCATAAACTTTCCACCGACGAAAATCGGAAGCACGACAAATGCCCTAGCGACGCCGACTCGTGGTGTACTTGGCAGAAAGCAAAGGCTACGAATACTTTCGATTCTTATCGCCATAACAAGCCGCTCAATATAGAAGTTTTCAATGCTATTAAGCCGATTTATGAAGAGCTTTCGAATGACGATTTACTTACTCGCTGTTTGGGAGGTTTCACACAGAACAGCAACGAAAGTTTCAACTCGACCGTGTGGAGCTTGGCGCCCAAGAGCACTTCGAGTGGAAAAGTGGTTCTTGAAATAGCTGCTGATATTGCTGTTTGTATTTTCAATGATGGCCTCAGCAGTGTCATAGAAATCATGAAAGTTTTAGGCATGACTATAGGGCCTAACTGCTACAATTTTTGCCAGGAAGTCGACGCACAGCGCGTCAACTACGCTGAACGCTCACTAACCGACGCGACAAGAGGCGCGCTCGAGCGCAAAATCAATGAGAAAATCTGAAGGGGATCAAAATCTTGAGTTGGAAGGACAACTTTATGGTGCTGGTATCGCAGAATAATGGTAAAAAAATTTTATATCGATTTTTTCATTTTAACAACAAAAAACATGTATGTCAAACTTTAAACGCGTTTTTCCCTAAACAGCATTTTTGAAATCTGCATGCAAAATCACGGGCACAATTTGTATCCAATCGACTTCAAATTTTGACACAATCTTTGTAATTGAATTTCGGAGAGAAGAACGTAGAGGTTTTTTGATTAATTAAAAACTTCTCATTTTATGTACAATTTTATCAAAAATTTTTCGAAAAAAATGAAGGTGTTAACTTCAAATGGGCGTCATTTTTCAAAAACTCTCTAGATATTTAGATGATAAAATAACTAAAAAAATTTTATTTTGTTCCAGGTCCAAAATTATACACGTAATTTTGCATGCAGAATAGCGTAAAGAAAAAAAGGTGCTGCCGGAAACACGCTGTGGGCGGCCATTTTCTTTTTGGAAAAATTCAAAAAAAGTTTGTTTTGATATTTCAAGACATGTATTTAATATACCATTGTTTACTTTTGTAATAAACTTTTTTTTCATATTAAAAAAAAATGTTGAACATGCACATGATTTTATGCCTGTTTCTGTGGCCATACCCCTTAATTAATATTTCAGCGTTGCGTGGCGACATTATGGTTGATGAAAGTTTTAGGCCAATATTACGCGGTATATCTGGCAAGGATCAGAAATCAGTCGGGATTTGTGAGATCGATATTTGTAGAATTAGTACAGAATTTGTAGAAGTTTATGACGATATTCCAATAAAAATACAGCAATTATCGGATCAAAATTCTGTGATTACAATGGCGCGAACGTAGATTTTAAAAGTGGACCGATTAAATTTGGAATGGTTGTTCTTCCTTTTGTGAAATTAATTAACCGAATTTTCGCCGATTATCTAATCCAGATGAATTTGATCGCGGATATACAGCTTCTTTTGATTATAGAGTAAAGCGATTAAAAATGGGTGATAGTATTTTTTGAAAACAAGAACGGTTATGTAGAGATAACCATAATAAATGACAACCACTATGAAATCGAACTCAGACTTCCTGACTTGTATATGTATCCCGCTAGCGAATATGGCGATGCAATTAGAAATCACTAGTGCCTCGAGTAGTGTTGCTTTAGCTTCTGAAGAAAACGACTCAGAATTACTCAGATGAGAGCGCAAAAATCAATTACCGATATTTTAAATGATTTAGTTCCGATTGATTTATGTACAAAAGAGAAATTTTGTAAATAAGTACGATTACAAGCCGAAAGGGCAAAACATGGACTCAACGAACAGAATAGATACGTGATTGGTGATGCAGATTTAATATCAGACACAGATACCAACTACGTGGTGCAACGGTTCCCAATGCACCTTTCATATAATGCCAGAATAAGGGCCCACAATACACATTACAGTGGGCGAACTATTACGTTGAATCCACGCAATCGCCCGCCTAGCGATTAACGCCAAACACCGATCATGCGAGGTCACGTGATAAGAGGCTGAAAAGGTAAAGCCTACTTCACATTGTGGGAGAAGAACTTTATTCCTCAGAATTTGTTAAAAGTTTCAGTTTAACGTTTTATACGATTACTTAAAAAAATATTTTAATCGCGCAAATAATGTTTGAAACTCATAAAGATAAATATTCTCTTTATCCATGATACTTCATATTTTATAAAGCTGCTACTGGTGTGCAATCCCATTTATTACATTTTCAGGAATATTAAAGTCCACCACTCAATTCGTGAAAATGTTTTCACGTATTAAATTCAGGGAAATAATTATAAAATCATGCATACTAATAAAATCTAACTTATTTATTACGTCATTATTTATAACAAATAAATGAATAATGTGAGATTTCTCCATACAAGGGAAGTTAAATTGATATACGTAGTGTGTTATTACAGCACTGGAAAAAGAAACTTTACACTCAAACTTGAGCACAAATAAATTATTGATATCCAATTAAAATAATTTATCTAATTAGTATCATAAAATCGTAAGGCTAGTCGAGTCATCCTTTTGTAGCTTATAGATAAATGGTAATAGCTATAAAATAAAGGGGAAATGATGCACCAGCGGTGTACAATAGAGGGAAGCGTGCACGAATATAATATATCGTGACATATAAATTCGCACACTGCGCATATTTTGGAAGCAGAGCCGCCGAAAAGCAGAGCATAGCAGAACAGTGCAGAAGAGAGCAACAGCAAGGCCACGTGCGACAGTAATATACTGACCACTAAAGGAGCAACTCTCATTTTTTACAGTGTTGAGCCACCTGTCCGAGTACAGACAAAAATTCCTACGAGACTATGGATATCCTAAGACTATCTCAGAATGTGAAGATATACGTATAAATATACTAACAGGAAGTATTTAATAACATAACAAGTAGTTAGTTAGTAATTTAAGGGCCGTGGGAATAGCTCAGAAGACGAAACCACGTGTCGGCGAAAGCTGACTTGGTCCGAATAATAACTCATAAAGACAGTCGATAAGCCCTAAAAGGAGTAATTAAATTTACCCCACACATACTATGTCCGTTGTTAATTTGTGTAGTTGGCTCACTGTATGTTAACTAATACTAAAATCCAAACATCATGCCCTTAAATATTACATTGTAGTCTTAAAATAAACTCACCTCGAATGTAGTTAACATGCCTAACTCACTAACACAGTACAAGTAATACTAATAATTTTTTTGTTAAAGCATATGTTTCATTGTAGTTCGGTTTTGAAATCTTGCAACGGACACGTGATATTTATTTGTGGAACATTGCTTAGATTTTCCTTCAACTTTAAAAGTAATCGTTCATTTACTTGGATAAATATCACTTAGTACTAAATACAGTGATTATTTATTTTTTTTTTTCTCTTTTGATTATTTTGTTCTAGAAGTTTATAATTGTCTCTATTGAATATATCAAGCTCCAGCTATTTTGAAAACTTTTCAACAAGGCTCGATATTCTGCAAATATAAAATGAGTATATATAAAAAAAATTTTAAAAGTTAACTTTATTTTCCCTCTATCTATTGTTTGAATATTATAACTTCTATAAAATCGCTAGAATTTGCATTTATAAGAGAGCAGCATTGAATGTTTAACGTACTATAGATATTTAAATCAGTCTGACAAATAAAAAGAATAAAGATCTGGTAGCCACAATCTATTTACAAACATACAAGGAATGTTCAATAAGTCCTTTTTTGGCTAAATTTCTTTTTATTTTTTAACATAATTTCCTTTTAGTTCTATATATTTTTCCAAACGTTTTTCCAATTTTTTTAAACCGTCCAAAAAGTAGGATTTCAGAAGCTCCTCAAAATAGGCATTTATTTGGGCGATGACCTCCTCGTTCGACGTAAACCGTCGTCCGCCAAGCCATTTTTACAAGTTTGGAAATAAGAAAAAGTCACTGGGGGCCAAATCTGATGAATATGGTGGATATTGTAATAATTCGATCTTTAATTCCATAATTTTGGCCATCGAAACTGCGACGGTGTGCACCCGTTCATTGTCTTGATGAAAGAAGATCTTTTTCTTTTTCAAATGAGGACGTTTTCCCTTGATTTTTTGGCTCAATCAGTGCAATAATGACGCATAATACTCTCCTGTTATCGTCTTTCCTTTTTCCAAGTAATCGATGTAGATGATGCCGCGTGCATCCCAAAAGACCGCGGCAATCACCTGCCCGGCTGATTCCACTGTCTTCACCTTCTTCGGAGTCCGTTCACCTTCAAAAATGCACTGTATTGACTGTTCCTTTGTCTCTGGAGTGTCGTAGTATATCCATATTTCATCCACGGTTATGTATCGACGCAGAAACTTCTCAGGATTGCGACGTACAAGCGCCAAAACGGCCTCAGAGTCGACAACACGATTGCGTTTATTATCTACTTTGAGCAAACGCGGCACCTATCTTGCCGAGATTTATTTAACACCCAATTTTTCATGCAAAGTTGAAGCGAATGTACCTCGCGATATGTCTGCGGCCTCAACTATTTCGTGAATTTTCATTTCGTCGATCACTTAAAATCATATCGTGGATTTTGTCAATCATTTCAGGGATAGTCACTTCCGCTGGGCGTCCCAAACAATGTTCATCTTTTGTGCATGTTCGGCCACGTTTAAACTCATTCACCCAATTATAAACAGTTGCAAACATAGGAACAGATGTGCCATGCACATCATCCAACTCAGTTTTGATTTATTTCGGTGTTAAGTCTTTTAAATATAGATGTTTAATCACCGCTTGAAACTCACTTTTTTCCATTGTTAGGAATAAAAGAAAGTTGTTTACTTCAATCGACAATAAAATTGAAACTATGTGATGGATAGAGCTGAAACTTTAACAGCTGTCTAGTTAGTAGTGCTGCTGACTAAGAAAAGTTCATTTTCGATACTACGAGCGCTGTCTCTTGGATTTTATAAGAACTTATTGAACGACCCTTAAATACGATTCTTATTTATTTGAGTTCACCTAGCCGTGTTACATTTATCTAACATACCTCACCACATATAAATCCGCTACGCAGTCTTTAAAAGTTTATATTATACATTACTCAAAACTAATATATATATATTAGTTTTGAGTAATGTATAATATAATATAATGTATAATATGTAGACACTGCCTTTAACATTAGTAGTTAAAGGTTCCAAACTATTTTCTTGAGAGTCTGTAGGATCTGTTACTGATATTTGCACAAAGTTCGGAAATTCTAGATCGTTTTTCACTGCGAGTTATTTTTTATGCAAAATTATTTAAATAAACAAAGTATCTGTTTTATCATTACCTTGTTTATTTATATATATATATATATATATATATATATATATATATATATATATATATATATATATATATATATATATATATATATATATATATATATTATCATATTATAATATTATAATAATATAATATTATACATTACTCAAAACTAATATATATATATATATATATATATATATATATATATATATATATATATATATATATATATATATAATAAACAAGGTAATAATAAAACAGATACTTTGTTTATTTAAATAATTTTGCATAAAAAATAACTCGCAGTGAACAACGATCTAGAATTTCCGAACTTTGTGAAAATATCAGTAACAGATCCTACAGACTCTCAAGAAAATAGTTTGGAACCTTTAACTACTAATGTTAAAAGCAGTGTCTATATAGGCACCTACCGCGCAGGTTTCCGTGTAAAATTATCTTTCCGTTTAGAAAACCGTGTAAAACCATCTTTTCGTTTTCTTCCCTGTGTGTCTGAAATATAAAAGTTTCCGTTTTAAGCCGTTTCACGTTTTCTAACGGATGTGTCTATAGTAGGAAAGTTACCGTTTTTATCCGTTTACGTTTTTTCCGTGTGGGTCTATTCATATAATGAGAGACTTGTGATAACTTTGGTACTAAATAACATTAAAATTTTACAATTACTGAATTTGGTGACAATAAATGATCGAAATTAGATACTTATTCCGTTAACTAAGAAAAAGTACAATTTTTGGAATCAAATAACAGATAAAAGCATTTATATGCTATAAGCACTAACAGGTATGATAGATTTAGCGAGTACGCCATATCATGATTATTTTTTAAATACTCTCACTACGTCCAGAATTACCCCATTACAATATTGGTATTCATTTCACACCCATCGTAATTTTACCTTATTATTCTACCATGCCCATACATCACTTAACCAATGGCTCCCGAATCAATACATTAGAATAAACTGACTGGTATTTTGACGAAATGATTTTAGCATGTTAATCATATCATGATTTTTTGTTGAAAAATATCCCCTCTACGTCTACCATTGTCCCAGCCACTTTTCCTATCCATCCTAATTTTGTCTTACTACGCCTCAGCACCCATCCATCACATCATTATTGATCCTCCAATCACTATCTTTTAGTAAAAATCGCGCGTATTTCAGCGTGATGGTATTAGCGTGATGATGATATGATGATAATTTTTATAAAAATACCTGCACCACGCTCACCGCAACCCCCACTACATTTTCTACCCATCCTAATTTCGTCCTATTACGTCCCCTCACCAATCCATTACATCCTTATTGACATCCCAAGCACTACCTCTTATTAAACTCGAGTGTATTTCAGCGTAATGGTCTTCGAGTGATGCTCATATGATGATAATTTTCTGAGAAATACCCCATCCATGCCCACCATTACCCCGACTACTTTTTCTATCCACCCTAGTTTCGTCCTATTATGCCCCTGCACCTATACCTTATATCTTTATTGATACCCTAAGCACTACCTCTTAGTAAACTCACACGTCCTTGAGCGTAATGATTTTAGCGTGATGATCATATGTTGATAATTTTCTGAAATATACTCCCTTCACGCCCACCGTTACGCCCATCACATTTTCTAAACTCGCGCATATTTCAGCGTGATGGTATTAGCGCAATGCTCATATGATGATAATATTCGGAAAAATACCCTTTCCAAACCGACCGTTACCACCACCACTGTTACTACTCATTCTAATTTTGTCCTATTACGCCCCCGTACCGATCCTTTACATCTTTATTGACCCCCCAAACATTACCTCTTAGTAACTCGCGCGTATTTCAGCATAATGATCTTAGCGTGATGCTCATGTGATGATAATTTTCTGAAAAATACCCTCTCCACGACCACCGTTACCCCCACCACTTTCCCTATCCATCCTAATTTTTTTCCTATTACGCACCCGTAACCACCTATCACATCCTTGTTGCGGAGTTCGATTGCGAACGCGAATGAGTGAGCATGGAAATAAGAAGAGCTCTCGCAAAATGAAATCTAAATTCACATCTTAATTATATTATAACTTAAATACTTATATAGTTCAACATAGTATATTCATCTTAAAAAAATACAATATAGTTTAATATACATACAATTCTTATCATCAAATATTTAGTTAAATACTTTCCATAACCTAAAATTACATCTGAAAGAAGTCACTACAAAGAGATAGCTCGAAAGGGTTTCTCTCTGAATCAGCCGAGAGACCGTAATAACTAATACCCCACCCCCGTCTTTATTCTCAATCCCTATCCCTTCTCAAAATTCCTTTTCACAGGATCTTTATTCTCAATCCCTATCCCTTCTCAAAATTCCTTTTCACAGGATCTCAGAGGCTAAACACATGGATGGATTTAGGAAATAATGTAACTAAAGGTAATATTTTTTCATTTATTCTCGATAACCAAGCTAATGACGCCCTTAACACGTCTAATTGTTAAAATTCATCTAAATGTTAAATGTTTGATCTTTCATCTAATTGTTTAAAAAATACTCAAATTCAACAAAGACTTGATACAAGTCTTCAAAAATCAGTTTCCAACGAGAGCAAAAGTGCATATCAAAATACAAAGAATAATAATAACCACAAGAATAAATCACAAGTCTCCCAGACAAACAATAGTACTTCCCATTCAACTAGAATACCTACCAGATCCAATGAACGGATTGATCAACTAAACGAACCCTCTTATAATAAATTGAAGAAAAACGATGTAAAAGATCTATTATATACTTCCCTATCAATTCCTGTTTCTAATATAGTACAGGAAAGATCTAAACGAAAAAACAGACGTGAAGATGATGATAATAGCTCCCCCCAACGCCCAAATAAAAAAACTAGTGCAAATGATCCATCTAATCAAAATGATTTATTATCCCTAACTGAGCAATCCATCAAAAATATTATAGGTTATTCTGAAGATACTATTATGGAGGATGATGACAGTGCAATATCTCCTTCAAATAAAGGACTTACGCCAAAGAACCTCTTCCCAGAGATTAAGGGGTTACATGGGTTTCAGAGGCAAAAAAAAGCAAATTTTCACGAATTTTTTTTAGGTACAATAAAAAACTTTTTTTATTCAACTTTTTACTACATAAAAATATATATCTTCAACAACATTTTTAAAAATTTTGATGAAAAAAAATTGAAAATTGAGTCGTAAACAGCGCATTTTCCGAAGCCCCAAAAAAAGTGTCGTTGCCGTGGACATGATAACTCATGTCGGTTTCATCTGAAATAAAAAAAAAATATTTTTCAGTTAATACATGGTAATAGCTCGTGATTGAGCGAAGGAATAAGAAAAAAATTAAATTTTGAATTTTTGGGGGAGATTTTTGCAAAAAGTTCGATTTTTGGTAAAATTTTGAGCACAAAATAGGTTGTAAAATAAATTGTGATTGAAAGAAACGAAAATCCTTCGTTCAATCACTAGTCAATGTAATTTTAATGAAGTGTGCAAAATTTCAGAACGATCGGTACATTAATTTTCGAGAAATCGTGTCCACGGACTTTGAAAAGTAGTTTTGAGAAAAACGCGTTCAAAGTTTCAAGTACAAATAAAACACGGGAAAAAAAATTTTTTTTTCAACTTACATAGAGTTGTCGATTCCAGCCCCATAAAGCAAAGATCCTGTTGCAGCTGCAATGTCCAGGACATCTTTTTGCTCTTGTCTGAGACGAATTCTGGCCTCTCAAGTCACAGACTCAGCTCTCTTGTTGGCTAGGAGTACGCGCTGCTCATCCTCTTTCCTAGCATATTCATGAATAGTTCGTCCAAGTTTCACATCCATGCTGTGCAAAAAGTACAACAAAGCTGAGATTCCTTCATTGAAAGTACAGGCAGCAACTGGGGCAGCAATTTCAACAACTTTTGAGCCAGCAGGAAGTATTATTAGCGTGATTTTCCATATAAGCTGGTTCAGGCTCTCGTTGTTGTTCTGCGTGAATCCACCAACACACCGTTCCAAAAGTGCATCCTTGCTGAGTTCTTCATAATTTGGTTTGATAGCTGATTGAACATCACTCGGCAAAGCAGTAAAATCATGTTCGTATAACTCCAAATCATTTTCAGCTGAAGCACGCTGTCAAGCGCACCACGAGTCAGCGCCGCTCGGGCATTTTTCGTGCTGAGGTTTTTCATCCGTTGAGCTATAGTGATTATAAGTTGCCCATATAGTATCCTTCATTTTTTGCACTCAATCGCAATTTCTTCGAATGGCCAGTCCGTAATAAACTGTTAATTTATCAATAAGTTTGCCTGTAAGCTTGCCTTTGCCAGAGAGAGTTTTCTTTTTGATTGTTTTTCCTTTGATTTGCTTATCTTCAACAGTTTTTTTTACCAAATCGCGTAAACGAGTGCCCATCCTTTTTTGAACGTGTCCAACGCATTCTTTTTTATTTATTTGACAATCTTCGCCGTAGGGTTTAGAACTAATAACTCCGGAATATGTTTTAGAGTCTCCGTCACCGATATAATTTATATACTTCAGGCCATGTTTTTGTACCGAACGTTGAAACATTGCCACGATTGATCCAACTTCCATATTTCCAGCTGGTCCTGGGTGATTGCACTGCATTCGTCCTTCTCTAAATGTTCTGTATACCATTCTTCAAACTCTGCCGTATCTAGTTTTTTCTTCCAAGTTTCACATAATTTACAATACGAGCTTTTTGCTATTACGTCTAAAACTTTTCCAGAATAATATCCTATCAATGTAGCTACGTAATATAACGATGAAAATCCACGTTTTTTCCAAGTGCCATCGCCTGATACAGTGACTTCCGACGTATCATCAACACATTTTTCTTCACACGTCAAATTTCTCTCTTCTTTTGCAGCTAAAGAGAAGAGTGTTTCGGCAACAATCGTCACGCATTCGTGTATTTTTTTTATGTAAAAGTCGTACGTGGACTGGTTTAGAAAAGCACTACTTATATCCATCAAGCCACAGAATTTCCTACATCCTGCTAGACCCAAGCCTAATAACCGCATCACAAAAATAAATATACGATTCACTTCATATAATTTTCCAATCTTGCGACACGATAAAATATATCGAGGATCACATCTTTCACACTCCACTCTAATTTTAAAACCAAGTCCTTCCCTTGCACACTATTGAAACTGTACTTTACTGTCACACACTTTTTCCACACCATTGTCATTTATAATATTCGAGCACTTGACTAAACTAGCAAGAGTAGAAAAAACTAAGTAAAAATCCAAGATTCCCAACTGCAAAGTGGAGTCTTCTGGCACACATTCTAAATCTTTATGTCTTTAAGTTTTTTCGCCGACGTACTGGAGAAAGATTCGTCGTCTATTTCTGCCGTTTTTGGATTGAAACTTTGTTTCCTCTTTCTAGGTCTATCTTTCCTGGTATTTTTGGGGATTCGTTCATCTCTCGTAACTTTGTGAGGCTCCATTTCGCAAATAAAATTTAGATATTTTCACCGCACAAACGTACAACTGTGTGACTCGATAAACGAAGCCAAACTAAATCTCCCTACGAATTCTCCATACTTATATATACTTGTATATTCCATCCAAATTCTTACGGATCACAAAAGGCGAATCTGACGAATAATAGAAAGGTAGGGAAAGGGAGATAAACAATAGCTAGGCACCTGCTCCGATTTTGCTCTATTTCCTAGAGTCTTAGTACGATCGATTTGTATCTTTCCGAGAATATTATTTAATGACTATACTTTCAAATACAACATTTAAGAATAATAAGGTATACGGAGAAATTGAGATTAACAATATCTAAGCAGATATTTCGAAACATTTACGAAGCAATAAGCTAAATGGGCGGTGATTCATATGGCTCTATCTTCTGAAGTTTTATTACAACCGACTTAAAACCGACTTAAAATTTTCTGGGAATATTCTATATATAGTGTATATTCAAATAAGACAATTACGGAAAATGAGAAATACAGAGAATTACAGATTAACAGCGACCAAGCTGCTGCATCGACACACCTGCGATGCGCTGCGCTGATCAAGCCAAATGGACGGTTATTAAAATAGCTGTAACTCCGAAAGTTTTACTCCGATTGACTTTAAATTTTAAGGGGATATTCTTAATTTACTATACTTTCGAATAAAACAATAAAAAAAAACGATTTTTTAAAATTGCGAAACCCATGTAACCCCTTAATATTAATAAAACTACTACTAACAATAGTCAAAATACTCCTGAGAAAACACTAAAACAAACTGAACAACCTGAACTCAAGTTCGATAACTCTATAACAGGGCCATATAAAATATATGCCCAAGCTAAATCTGGTTTAAACAAGATTATTTTATCAATTTCTATTCCCAAGAAATTGATTGAGCTCTTCCCACAATCTAATAATAATATCAAAGAAGTTAAACCCGTAAGTGCAAATAAAATTTGTATCACAGTTATTCAAAGAAGAAGTGCTAATGAAATATTAAAATCTAACTGTTGGGATAAATAGGGCATGACTGCCTTTATTCCAAATCACCTAATTCAAAAGCAAGGTACTCGTATCATTAAAAGAGTTCCCCTTGATATGACAGAAGATGAAATAAAAAAAACATAGATATACTTATCAACAAGAGTCTTCTCATTACTGAAAGAAGAATCTCGAATAAAATTATCTATATATTAAGTTTCATTCATTAGTTTTATCAGACTTGTAATTAGTATCCTCAGACGTCATACGCTCGATTTCTCTGTTTCTTGACTCAGTAGTGAGGTTTTCAAATGAGTCTACGATTGATAAGGTTTCAGTCTCGTGACTTACTCTACTGTTCTTTAGTGATTTGAATTTACTCATGATTCCCTCTCGCGAATCTCGAAGTATATCCTCTCGTAGGTCTTCCATGTTGACACTTTAACAGCTCACGGCAGAATGATCATATCAAAATGGATGTGCTATATATATAGTGGAACCCACCTCAGATTATTCATACTGCATAACTTTGTAACATAATCGTTACTATGTATTTATCGACTCTGTGAGATATTTGTCGACTCTGGGACGTATTTGTATACTATGTGACATAATGGTTGACTCTGTGACGTATGTGTCGACTATATGACATAATTGTCGAATCTGTGACGTTTTTGTCGACTCTATAATGAATTTGTCGACTCTGTGACGTTTTTGTCGACTATGTGACATTATTTTCGACTCCGTGACGCATTTGTCGACTCTCGATACAAGAACTTAATAAGTCATCAAGTTTTTTTAATTTGTTTCCCTTTTTACATGTCAGATTTTTTAATCCAACTATTATGAGAATTATCAAAATCGAACCATTGTACAAATACTTGATGTCCTCATTTCTTGAGGACTTTCTGATGAATTATGAGATTGTTCAGGAGCAGGTAATTAAATAAATGTGTGTATAACTTATATTTTAGTTTATTCACAATAATAAATAGAGATGTGAGAGGGGGAGAGTTTTCAGCAGTTCTAAGCTATATGCTGCACGTTTAACATTGAGCTTGAAAGGCTTCTTCGTTAATTTATCTACTACGCAGACTTAACATTGAAACACCTTGTCATTGCCAAATAAAATACCGGTTGCAGCATGACTTCGGAGCTGCTTCACATAATAGCATACTTTCTTAATAAGTAGCTTTGATCGATGGAGCATCCTTGTTCCCACCGTTGTGTTGTTGAGAAGGTATGGTTTCCAAATGTACCTTGTAAATGTTGTTGGCACTTAAGCTGCTACGGAGAATAATGACTTTTTTCTTGTTTACTACTATACACTTGGCCATTGCCTTCATTGACACAAGATTGGAGTATGCTTATGTTATGCTTGGTACGCGTAGCACAGTTTTTAAGAGCACTTTAGAACTGCGAGCTGTATCAAAGCGGCCATTTTCAATGTTGCAGCAACCTTTCTGAAAGTTTCTCATAAAAGTTTCCAATGTTTCTGGGAAACATTACAGCAAACTTTCTGAGATAATCAATGCTGTCTGGGTAGAACTGATTGAACCATTTAACATACGTGCATATGTGCTATTTTGTATATCAGATTTTTTTTGACAAAATTGATAATAAGGTTATCTAAGGCCTTGGAAATATTTTCTCCTGCTTCTTTGGGCCTAATATACTATGACACAAATTTTGGAGTGTCTAGGTCTTTCAGTGTTCTAAATGTGATTTTTTGGTGGAATTATTCCGACTGACAAGGAGAGTCCACGACGTGTGGGAAGCGGTTTTCGATGAGGATTTGGGAAGTGGTTTCTGGTGCCTAAAAATAATGCCAAGCATCTGTAGTTTCATCTCATAGGCTCTTGGTGCCAAAACACGACCTTTTTTATTAAAAATACGCGTTATTTCAGTAAAAAATAGTACCTATACTTCGAATCATAACTGCAAGTTCTTTTGCTATAGAAATGAAATAAGAAGATAAAAAAGTTGACTAAAAGAGCTTTAATGTAAGTCATGTTACATATAAAAATATTGTTCTGTTGCAAAGTTATGAACAATAGAAAATGATGATGAAAAATGCATGGAAAAGTACTCAATTTAAAGAGCTGAAAATCTTCAAATTTTCATGCATTTTTCATCATCATATTAGATTGTTCATGACTTTGCAACAGAATGAAATTTATATATAAAACACAGCTTAAATTAATGCTCTTTTAGTCAATTTTTTTTATCTTATTGCATCATTTCTCTACCAAAAAACTTGCAGAGTTATGATTCGAAGTATAGGTACTATCATTTACTGTAATAACGCGAATTTTGAATACATAAGGTCATATCTTAACCCCAAGGGCCTATGAGATGATACTACAGGTACTAGGCATCATTTTTATGTATTAGATACCATTTCCCAAAGTCTCATCGAAAACCATTTCCCGCAGGTTGTGGACTCTCCTTGTGAGATGATCGCAGCGAGTGTCATAATTTTGTTTAGGTTAAAAGTAATCTCTAAAGATTTTATGGTGAGTATAACAGTAGGACTACAAAATAGGTATTCCTATTCGCTATGAGCGTTTGTTTGGAGGGGATAAACGAAGTGATCCCAGCGCCTATGGTGACGAAAAGTGGCAAAAATGTTTGTCCGTAAATATATTACTATATATATATATTGTAAATACAGATGACGTAACCTTGAAAGACATTGAAAAGAAAGTAATTTAGTCAACTTTAAACTATTTTCTAGTATCTTTTTATGCATCAAAGTAATACTCCACCTACGCAGATTCATACTGAATAATCGGAAAACAATCTTCATTTCCGTTGTTATCTCAGTCTTTAACAAAATCCCCATATGATGTATGCTGAATTGTCGAACATTAATGTCAACCCCATGCCAAGCCAGATGGCGCATCATGTAATGCTCATAGCGAATATATACACATATATATTAGACCTCCTCAAAAAAACATAATTTTCGAAATTTCAATGGCAGATCATGATATTTTTTTCAGATTTTTAAAATTATATTTAGAGGTTGCGCAGGGAGTTTTATTTTCTAATTGAAATTAATACGTAGAAATAAGGAAAAAGTACTCTCTTCCGATATTAGACAGAAATATTCAAATTTTATTAATTAATGTTGCAAAGTTTATGACCTAATAAATGTTAGACCTTGTAATTCGGGGGTCCAATTCCCGTCAGAGCACGCTGCAATCACTGGTATTCATATATCAACTTAACTAATTCACAGTCAATCTTAACTACTTGAAGATACTCGTATACAAAAAAAGAATCAAAATCAGCCACAGCAACAACATCAACAATAACAACAACAACAACAAGGACAACAACAACAACAACAACAACAACAACAACAACAACAACAACAATAACAACAACCACCACAACAACAACCACACACAGTGTTCCTCAAGCATGCAAAAGTGGTCCGAAAATGGATCCAAAAACAGCTAATGCAGAAATTTTCTATATTGTTTTTAGATGAAAAAAATGTAAAATTGAAAATCCTAAGTGATTGGTGTCTCAAGTTAAGGACGCTTTTGTGTTACGCTATGCGCATTCATGAATAGTCAAGTAGAGCAATTTGAGTACACACGTATAATTCTTTTAGTAATTCCGTGTAAAATAATTGAGTATGTATTGATGATTATTTATTGTTGATATCATTATTGCTAAAAATTTTTTTGATTGAAAAATTGAATGAAATCATTTAAAAATCATAATTTCCAGAACAAGTTTACTGAAACCACTTTTAGCGTAACTCATGATCAACGACGAGGACGTAGTGGTTAACTGATTTTTTTGTTTTTTTTTGTTTTTGTGTTTTTTTTTTGTTTTTTTGTTTTTCTTTGTTTTTTGTTTTTTTTTGTTTTTTGTTTTTTTGTTTTTTTTGTCCGTTTTTTATTTTTTTTTATAGGTGTAGCGATGAGAATTCTACGACAGCTTTCAGTAAAATTGGTAAATAAGTCTCACGATAATAACCGTTTACTTTATAACGTTCCCAAAACTTCAAGAAATCACGATGAATCGACTCACCACTCTGCTCTGACCAAAAACCCAAGCCGTTATGTATTTCAATGAACTGAAAACCTTCTTGTACATGTGAAAGAATTACGTGAATTTTTAGTGTTTCTGAAAGTTTTTCAAGACTTTCTAAAGCTTCTTTCAGTTCTTTAATATAATTATCAAGTGAAGGTCCTACTTTTCCAGAGGTGAAACAACAATTTACCACCTTGTCCATTGCTTTGAAAGCTGCAATGTACGGTATAATTTTAAAAATACCTACATGTTTATATATTTCTGGATCTTTTAGCCTATCTGACTCTTTCAGCAATTTCCTACACGCATTGCCTTCAAAAGCATCACCATGATATTTTTTCGAAACTAGATTGAGCTTGCGTGGCCATAATATAGCTTTCTCTAGACCTAACAGGGGAACCAAGCCTTGCCAAAATACATGATTTACAAAGCCTTGCAGGACATGTAATTCAGGTATCACACATTTCTGTAAAACGTAGACATCATCATCTTCATCGAAAATAGGAAGATTGATAGTGCTGTGACACTTTCTACTACATTCCTTTTCTTCTCCTTGGTTTCTTAGGAGGCGGTATCTTTCATAATCTCTTCTCAAGGCGCCATAAGTTTTCAAATTTGTACAATTTTCCATTTCTGCACTATCAGATACCCTTGTAGTAGCATTATCATTCGAACTGGTTTCAGAACTCAATTTGTGTCTTAAATCACTTAAGGAGACAAAACAATATGGACAAGGAAATGTTGATGTTGCGGTTTGTTGTCCATTAACTATCAGCAAAAGCTTGAAGTCTGCAACAAATTTGAAAGAGATATCATTAAGTTGGGTTAAGTCATATAAAAGCTTAATATTTGCGTGAGTTTCTTTTATTCCAGGAACCACACACAACAATAGCAACCTATTTACACTAGATAGCTTACCTCTTTTGCTCAGACGACCTCCTTCAGAGTAGAGCATTCTTTTCTTGGAATTATTACAGTTAACTAAATCTTCCAGATCTTTTTCAGTATCATAATTTTCCTGCATGGAATTTTCTTCTTGTTTGGGTGAATAATTATCAGGGATAATGCACAAAATAATTTTAAAAAAATTTTGCCCTCCATCAGCCATAACTTTGATGCAACAGTCGCCTACTAAATTTCTACTTTCGATAACTTGTTCTACAAGTTCTTCAGCATTGGCATAGACAACAGGACGTAATTGCTTTTCTGCATCCGTTGCGCTTTCACAGTCGAATTCATAAACACCCCTTTTGTAAACATCTGTCAATTCTTTCGACTTTTTCGATATATGCTCTCGATAATTTTTAGGGATAGACATTTTACCAACATTACACCTTATAAAATTGGTAATTTTTCTCATCTCATTTTGTGAAGCGCCTAGTTGAACTCGAAAATTATCTAAATTATTTACGTCAAAGGCCACGTTCTTGTCAACTCAATTTATTGTGATCTTTTTACTTCGCCCAGCAGTGCTCATATTTAAATCAATATTGGCCCGCCTGCCAGTTTCATCCTGATTAGATTCTACATTGCATTTTATAACACGAGTTGCAATTTGCTGTTGGATTTTCTGTGGAAGTTTTTCAACCATTTTTATGACATTATCCCTGAGATTTTTGCATTCATGAGCTTTACCTTTGCCAATTTCTTGAAAACATTTAATGCAATATTTTATTGAATCAACAGAATCATTACTTTTATTTAGTTCAAGCTCCTCTGATTTATGTGATTCATAGTATCCAGTAGAAATGTCAATTTCTTTATTTATATCCCTAAAGTTTCCTCTGCCTTTTTCAACTTTTATGTGTCCTTTGGACTGAGCAGTCAAACATACATAACAATTACAAGCGTTATTTAAACGAGTTTCTTTTGCAACTACTATCTCTTTGTAGTTAAGCATAGTTGGTACTTGCCGATTGAAAATTTCTTTTTCAATATCAAGTAGTGTCAAATAACAAGTCCTACATATGCTCACAGGATACCTTTCATCGTTTAAATCGAAATCCATAGATATAAACTTCTTTATGAGTTTTTCAGTAGATTTACTTATTAAAAATTTATCTGGTTTTATTTTGCCAAAAACAATTTTACGACCACAAGCTCCACATACTTTCTTTCTATTATCATGATGAGAACACCGAGGAGGCATTTTGAAAACGTAAGTTTAAAAAATACAACTGCAACTCGGGAGGGTTGGATGGCTTTTTTCCTCTGGTGTATATATGACTTCGACATACATTTTTCGATTACGGATTTCCATGCGCCACCTAGCGGTATTAAAATAAACTTTTAATTGTGTCATATATTTATAAAACATCAACTCTATAAAAATTAGTTGATGCATTTTGAGATACGTCGGAAAAACGACGAAACAACTGAAATACGGCTTTGTTTATTAAGCCATTATATCAACATTTTAATAAATAATATTTAAATTATCAAAAAACAATAATACTCTCAACAATAAGTAATGAATACATACTCAATTTCTTTTATTCGGAGTGAGAGAACGAATTATACGTGTGTACTCAAATGCTCTACTTGGCTATTCATGAATGCGCATAGCGTAACACAAAAGCGTCCATAACTTGGGAAACCGATCACTTAGGATTTTAAATTTAACATTTTTTTCATCTAAAAACAATATAGAAACTTTCTGCATTAGCTATTTTTGGATCCATTTTCGGACCACTTTTGCATGCTTGAGGAACACTGTGCACAACAACAATCACGAAATAGAACAGGACAGTTAGGATAATAGTTAAACAGTTTAAATATGAATTTTGAATTTCTTGATATAATACAAAAAGACTTTAACTAGGAAAGAAGTTTAACCAGGAAACCAGCTATTGTTATATGCACTGAAACTTTTGTACACGTAAATTATAAAATACATGATTTAGAGGGATATAATACTGATTATAATGAAAGTAACTTAAATCAAAATGATGAAAACATGGTTTTTGTTGATAAAAATATTGTACACGAAACTAAAACGATTAAATATGGAAGGATTAAAATAATAAATATTCATATTTCATTAAATGATAATAGTAGTATGGAATTTTCTGCTGTTTACAGATCTCATCGTATACCTAAAACTTAGTTGATTCTAGATTTAAACAAGTTTTTGAATAAAAAGAGAAATATTAAAAATCACTTTGCTATAGGACATTTTAATATTGATTTATTAGAGTCTAATAATATTAGTCAAGAATTTATCTGCAACTTCTTAGACAAAGGATATTTTCTTGGTATCGTGGACATTAAAAGACCACCTATAGGAAACTGTAAAAGATCTTGTATTGATAATATTTTCATAAAAACTTATAACCTAAGTACAGTTACATATAAATTAAAACATTCTTTAACGGACCATTACCTTATTTTTATTACTATAAATAATATAAAACTGAAAGTAAAGAACCCACTATAATAGTAGACTATAAAAAATTAAGAAACGTCGGTAAGACAGTATATTGGAATGAAACTATGTCAATACATGATCCTAATAAAGCTACCAATATTACCAATACACTGTTAAGCGAAGTCAAACAATTCATTGAAACAGCAAAAATAAAAATGAGTAAAGATAATAAGAAACAAATCAAAAACTGGATTTCAGATGCTATAATAAAATCGTATGACACTAAAGAATCTTTGTATAATTTATGGCCGACAGATCGTAAGAATGATCAACTTAAAGTACAGAATAAAAGATATGCCATAATATTAGATAAGGTAATTATAGATGCAAAAGTCAAATGCGATAAAAGTCTGATCCAAAATAATACACATAATCCCAAAAAACTCTGGGAAATTATAAACACAAAAATAGGGGAAAAATTAAATCTAATGATACTGTTAGTAATATAAAAGTTGATAGTGAGATAATTACAGATAAAGCTATAATAGCTATTAATATGAACAAGTATTTTTGTGAAATAGATAAAAAATCGAGTGAGAAAATTGATAATCATACAAATGCTGAGTTAAAATTACCAGATATGGACACAAATTCCATCTTTTTAAAACAAGCTAGTGCGCACGAGGTAACAAGTATTATTAATACTTTGAAATTAATAAATGGTGGAGTTAACAGAATAAACTTTGAAAATAATTTGCAACAATATTACTGAACCTTTAGCGCATTTATTCAATTCTTGTATTGAAAAAGCTGTATGACATGGTGCACTAAAAAGGGCGGAAATTGTTCATATTTACAAGTCTGGAGAGAAGCATAATATATCAAATATATAGACCTATTTCATTAATATCGAATGTAGCTAAAACTTTTGAAAGAATTATCTATAACAGAACTTTTGATTTTATTAAAAATAGTAATATAATATCTGAACACCAATTTGGTTTTATGGAACAAATTGGTACAAAGAATGCTCTATATTACATAACAAACATACTATACAATAACTTGGATCATAGCAAACCGATATTTATAACGTTTCTAGATTTAGCGAAAGTTAAAGAAGTATAAATAGGAAAAAAACTTAATTATACCTAAAAATAAGAAAAGGGTTAGCGACAAAAATAGTTATAAAGAAGCAATTAGGACTTTTAACAATTTCGCCATAACGCTACTACAATTATGAGTATTACATATAAAAAGCGCCTGTCAATAATCGTTCATACACAGCATCGTAATTGAACCGCCCTTATATAGTAACTAAAGACGAATCTTAGCACTTACGAGAAAATGCCAAAGCGCCATCTATCGGCAATCTTGAGAAAATTGACTTTCAAATAATGTACCATGACAATAATCGATTTCCCTCGATTTGTTTTTGCATAAATCTTGACTAACTACATTATTAAAACATTTTTACAGTTATAGTCAAGATTTCTGACAAAATAAAATAAAATGATAAAATTAAAATGTTACCGTTAAACAAAGGATGATTGATTTATTGTAATATGATATAGTAGAAATATTTCCACAGTATTATATTTTGAAATGTATCCAGGAATGTTATTCTGTAAAATTGCAGGAAAATAGCAGAAATATCTTAAAGTAATACGTCATATAATAATATTACAGAATAATTTGCATTGCAATGAGATTTGCCACAGAGAAATATTGTAGAAATATTTCGGCAATATTAATGGGACATGCATCGAGAAATATCATCCTGTAAACTTGTAATAATATTGACGTAATATTGCAATATGATATGCCACATACTAATATTGCAGCAATCTTGCGTTGTAATTTATCATCGCGCAGTGTTACAAGAATATCACTGCAATATTACAATGTGATATATCGTAATGTAATATTATAGAGATATTGCTGCAATGCTGCAATCTTGAAAATCATACTGGAATATCACAGAAATGTAACTGCAATATATCAACTTATCCGCAATATCATAGCAACGTTGAAATATTTCTACGACATTCCTGCAATATTGGGTGCTATGTGGGTCATCACTTTTGACATACTTACATTCAGTGTAATTAAAGGAAAATCGAGTAATATAGTAATCGTATTACTGCGAACATATTGATATTGAGTGATTAAGCTACGTACCTCAAGTGCTTGTTTATCTTTCGTAAGATTATCAACAGATTTATTAAGTATTTGAATTTGTAAATCTTGTTGCCGGATAACTTCTTTATATGGTGCGATTAATTCGGAATCCGATAAAACTAAAAAATTTGATTGCTCCTTACTGTCGTGAGAACTACTATAATCTAGGACTGATTTCAAAACAATACCTGGAAGAAGTTATATTTTTATCCAAAACTGCAAATAGGTTTATTATCATATAGACTTACCTTCCAAAATTTTGAGTAACCTGCAAAATTCATGATCTAATAAAATTTCTGAAGGATTTATGACAGATAATTGTGGATGCTTAAGTGAACGTGAATAAACTTCATGTCTCGTGATTCCTCCAATGTTATCTTGAAATTTATCTAAACCTATTCTATTCTCAATTAAATTACACATTTTAGCCTGAAATAAAAATTATATTTTAAGTAGTTAAACAGAAAGACTTTAAATAGTAGTTAAGTAGCATTATGTATAGTTGATTTCTGATGCCTTGAGTTAACAAGGCTGCTAGATTATGGATGTTTTATTTCTTGTTTCAAAACTTTAATATTCTACGTGTATTTTATTATTTTACTCTGAATAGTGTTCCACGACTACCACTGTCAGCGAAAAATAATTACAGCCACATTTATGAAAATCGTATGACATTTTAACTATTATTTAGTTCTCAATAACATTTTTAGGGGAGGGTGGGACAATCTAAAATACCTAACATTTGCGCTGTCTTGGTTCTAAAGTTTTTCAAGACGATGTAAATAAAACCTAATTTACAATAAATAAAAATGTCTGTTTTGTGAGAGCTAAAGGTAGGGCTCCCATGTTAAAAACTGAAACTTTCAAGATAAATTTCTCGATTTTTGATACCGCAAGGGAAGTCGAAACTTCAACCACGTATAAAACACACCTAAATTGACAGACAAAAAAAGTTTCAAGAGATTTTAAAGAAATTCAATTATCCGGTAATCGTCCTTAATTGCACACCAGCGCCAAAAGGCCTATGTAAAAATAAATGAAACAGCCAGAATTGAATCTTGTCTATTGGTGGTAGACAAGATATAAATTCAAGTATATTATGACAAAAATAAATAAATATTTCGCTAAAAGACAATTTTACCATAATCTTTCATAATATTGTAAAATAA
Organism: Gastracanthus pulcherrimus; assembly: GCA_949152435.1. Classification (NCBI taxonomy): domain Eukaryota; kingdom Metazoa; phylum Arthropoda; class Insecta; order Hymenoptera; family Pteromalidae; genus Gastracanthus; species Gastracanthus pulcherrimus. Next base: position 164,811,401 of record OX424572.1, read on the forward strand.
CTGCTTCAAGTATGATGGTTAACAGATAAATCAAGAAAAACTATGTTCTCTCATATCTTCCTAATGCACTAACAACCAATAGACTATTTCCAATTCTAGACACTTCATTTACTTTTACATGGGCCTTTGGCATTAGTGGCAGTTAACAAGACGAATGGTAATCTACGTATTATTAAGTCAAATGTAAAAAAAAAGGTAAATGCATCTTTTAAAGTTGTTCAGTTGCTTTTTATTTTTAAAATTATTATCCCTGTGGCCATCCGGTACATCAGTTTATGCTTTATAGATTTTATTGTTTAAACATTTATTGTGAATAGAAAATTGGTTATTTTTCTAGTTTTTTTATATAACTGAAATTTTCTCAAATAAAAGTTCGAAGTTCACTCTGCATATGAATCTACTAATTCTTTCCCCACATCACAACGTTCATATTTCGAGAATTTTTAAGTTATGTAGTTTTTGAAATTGTTTTTGATCGCTTATATCTCGAGAATGACACGGTCATTCTTTACCAATCAGGGCTCACTTTTTTCGCCTTATAATGAAAATTCCAAATTAAAAGAAATTTTTAAATTCATCGACTCGTTATTTTCAAAACGTTTTATTTATGTTACGATTTTCTAAAATCGATGGGGTAAATTTTGCATCATCTTTTGAGACATTAGGAATCAAAATATACTATTTTTCAAAAATGTCTGTATAGATGTGTGTGTGTGTGTGTGTGTGTGTGTGTGTGTGTGTGTGTGTGTGTGTGCGCGCGTGTGTGTGCGAGCGTGAGTGTGTGTATGTGTATGTGTGTACACATGTGTGCGAGCGAGCGAGCGTGCGTGCGTGAGTGTGTGTTTGTATGTGTGTGTATGTGTGTATGTGGATCAGCATTACTTTGAATATACAAAGTAAAAATAAATGTCTCGGGGCTCATTTTTCTGTTTTTTTTTAAGAAATGCGGCTCAAAAATAATTTTTTTGTTTTTCGATGTTTATTTTTTATACTTTTTTATAAACCCGTATGGGCACCTAGTGCCCTTTTTACGGGACACTCCAACAACCTACGTGTGGGAGTGTTTGATCCTATCCCCAACCTTTATACCCCACTGAATTCCCGCATTCACCCAGGGCCATACCATGTGACGTGGGAAAACTTGACAAAGCAAGAAAACCCACGCCAGGAATCAGCCCATAGAAAAGTCAAACTTAGGCACCTTTCTCAACCCCGAAAAACACCTAAATTTTCTTTCCCCATTTGCGAAAACATCATTGTAGGAACGGGGTTCCCGAGCAGTCACCAATCCAAGTACTAACCGCGCCCAACGCTGCTTAACTTGAATGATCGACCGCGCGCGCACCACTGGACCTCTGCAATGATGCCGCTTGATAAGTTTTGTCTTTTTAATGGTTTTTTATTTTTGAGTTTTAGTTTTACGGGTTTTTTGATACCTTAGAAATACCATCAACAAGTGAGTGATAGTGCATCTGTAAAAGCATAAAATTACCTATCTTTTTCGATCCGAAATTTTGAATAAGCTATTTCCCTGGTTTTGTTATTCGAGAAATCGTCATTTCTTTTCAAACGGTTATATCTGTGAAATATAAGAAGAATATGCTTGAAAAAAATTGAGATGATTAGGAATATGGAGAAAAATATTGTGTAAGATTTTTGAGGCTTCATGTTTTTCCTTCGATAGAGAAAAAAATCTTTTTGTAAAAAGTTTTGATCTGAAACTTAAGAACACGGTAGCTCATTACTATCTCTTGACCGAGTTTTTTACCCAAATCACAACGACCTTTATATTTCAAGATATTTAAAATTATGTATTTCTTGAATCTTTTTTTGATCACTTATATCTCGATAATGGCACGGTCATTTTTTACCAATCAGGATTCATTTTTTTCGTTTTTAATGAAGAGTTGAAATTAAAAATAAGTTTAAAGATTCAGCGACTTATTCGTTTTTAAGACGTTATTTTATTTTATGATTTTCGAAATCATTAAGGTAAATTATTTTTGTATGTTCTGCAGTCTTTTGGCATAGCCAGTGTCGCATATTTATTTTTTCCATACCTGTCTGGCACAAAGCAGGATACACTAGAGGAGATATTAATAATTCGATCCCTGTTTAAGCTTCCAAAAATATATTTATTCAAATGCTTAGCCGATATATTCCTGTGACGCATTTACGCTAAAATCCGATGCTTTTCCTGCTAGTTACACGTTTGAACCTAGCAAGAGTCAAAGCTGCACTGCCTTATTGTTGTCTAAAGCGCCAACGCTGACACTTTTTTACGACCTACTGTATTTACTATCAATTTTACATCATTATATTCGCCGCCATTATTGTTTTACAATAATTAACATTACTTCTGTTTGTAACACATCTTTATATTTCCCTACTTAATCACATCCCGCATTACTGAAGGTTATGCCTGTGGAGTGGGGAAAACGTGTATCAGGATGAAACCCGCTCTGGGTTGGTCGATGAATTTGGTTTGTTCGAATTGGATGTCTGTTACATCCGTAATTAGACACCTTTGTTGAGTTTAAAACATCACCTAAGCGATCGGGCGAAGTTGCATTAATCACGGGGTTCCCTGGCGGTTACCCATACAAGTACTAGCCGCACATAACGCTACTTAACTTCATAATTTTTAACATAAAAGTCTTCTTCTATCATTTTTTGTACTATCCTGCTTCCAATGTGCCCATGTAATTCAATTATAAACTGAGTTACATATTTTTCCGGCATAATTAATACAAATTGATTTATATAATTTATTTTGTAAATTAAGCGATCTTTCTCTACAAATGCAGGTTTGTTTCCATCCAATTTCGGGGATATCTGTAGTAATCAAAACTACCTTTTCTCAAATTTTCAAAATATTTTCATCGATTTCTTGATATTTTTGAAAATATTTAAACATAGTCATAAGTTCTTTACTGAATTTCTGCTGTTTAACTGCAGATATCACAATTTATCCCGGCTTACATCTCGCTGCTGGCATGTATTCTGGATGTCTTGATAATAAATCAAGCACGACATTCTCTTTCCTTTTATATATTTGATTTTTATGTCGAAATCTTGAATGGCGAGTATCCATTTCTGTATTTTTGCACTTGTAAATCGACATTTATATAAATAAGTTAGTTCCTGATGATCCGTTTTCACATGTACTTCTGCTGATCGCAAATAAGTATCAAGCTTAATCAGACTCCATATTATCGACAATAATTCTTTTTCCGTGGTAATGTAAGCAATCTCATTATGCTTAAGCGATCGGCTTATAAAAGTAATTACCATTTCTTCTCCTCGATCGCTTAATTGCGTAAGTGCTCCAGCAATAGCAAAGTCAGGTTAAAGCAATACAAGGTTTTCTTGGGTCGGGGTGATATAAAGTAATATTTTTTATAAACAAGTCTTTTACACTTTTAAAAGCTTGTTTTACTCTGTAACCCACTCCCATTTCTCATTTTTCCTCAGCATCTTCAGCAGCGGTGTAGTTGCTTCCGAAAAATTATTTCAAAATTTTGCATACAAATTCACTAATCCAAGAAATCCTTTAAATTACCCGCGCAAAACATGTATTCGCGTTCAAAAACTATCTTAAAATTAACTTCGATTTAATATAAGTGTGAATCCTTTTTTTTTTCTCGAAGAGATAGATAAATATTTTACCTCATTTCTCTAAGAAAGTGGACGTATATATGTAAATAATGACCGTGAAAGAAAAAATGTCAGTTTTAACTGATGGAGGCCACCAAACTTCCTTGACTGAAATGCAACTGCCTCTTTTATAAATTTTCAAATAATATTTCTATGAATTTAATTTCTGTTTCATAATCTTTAACTATTTAATTGTCTCTTTTACAGGATTTATTTCTTTATACCAATCGGTAAGGTACAGGCTGAAATACATACTACAGTCTACCTTAGTAAAGAAACGAAGTAAAACATGTAAATAGATTCACATTTATATTAATGTAATTTATAACGAGCAAATTAGAGTCTACTTTTTCTAAATAATTTAATTTACTCGTATATTACAATCTACTTTTACTAAACCTGTACAAAAACTTTTGATGACTAAATGTTTATCTATAACAGCTTCTTGTTTAGACATAAATACACGTCAACACTTCCACCTTCTTTTACATACATAAAGTACAACTTCACGTTTAAAATCCAGACATAATTTCACATTGAACTCACTCCTATACGTGTCAGCACCAACAAATTAATTACATACATACAAAAAACCTTCACAACATCATGCCCTTTGTACGTATAATTAAGCTTCACAAACTATTTCCCAATTGAAAAGAGCTCTCTTAAAAAAAAATTTAAAAAGCGGGAGCGTGACCTGCGAGCTTTTTAACCGAGAAAATTCGCCGTCGCCCTTTGATCTTTTCTCCGCTTTTAGATCCGCGCGTTTCATCATCCTCTCTTTCCCCTTTTTACCATTGCTTCCGGTTTATCTCCCATCATTTTGAATCACGCGCGCCTGCGTCGTCGTCGTCATCGTGTTGCGTCGTACTTTTCACTTTTGCCCCGGCGAGGTACGGGAGCTCTGTGAGTTTAGACGAGCACGCGCTCGGTGCCAAACCGGAAAACCGTCGTCTTTCAAGAGATCTCGGAGAAATTCCAGGTTCTTAGCTGATCCCTGTAATGAAACGCGTGTATCTGTGATGTAAAAGCGTTGAACTGAGTCATTTACTTTAGCTTTCGGTATAATTTTATTTACAACATTTGTCAGCCTTTGAATTTTTATTTTAACAGATGATCGTATTTGTGGGTTCACGGAAAAATGACATAAGTCTACTTTTCATGTTTTTGAGATATTAAGGTTTGAAGTTTTTAATTTCCATTTAAACTAATGTTAAAAAAATACATAAATATTCGATATAGTCACTAAATTGTACACTTTCTTAATTTTTTGCATTTTTATCTAAAAATATACTATGTTAGGATACCAATAGCGTTCGAAACTTATTTAAAAAAAATGGACTTAAGTCCAATTTTCGGGGAACCCACAGATATTAAACCCATAGATATTGATGCAGAATTGTTAAAGATACAATAATGTATAATTACGATCTTTTTAGATAGGAATTCGAGAGCTGATAAATGTTGCAAATAAAACTGTATGAAAAATGATAGTTCAGTGCTCATAATTTACAAATAACTACTAAAATACAGCTCTCGAGTTGATTCAAAGCTTCCAATATACTTCCTCAAATATATCATTCACCAATCTTAATCGACCGCTCACTTCCACTATCTAAACCTCTACAAAATTTAAGGGGGGAGTCTGCTTTAGGAGTCGAAATAAAAGCGTTTTTCACCGATTTTTTTGAAAGGGAAGGAAATGATTGCGGTAAACGAAATTTTGAGAACATAATGTACTATATTTTAGCTTTAAATACCAATTTTTGTTATTAAAAAATATTAAAATTTCTTCAAGTTATAACCATTTTGCTGGAGCGCCTGGGGTCTGCACTTTCTAATCGGTGCCGGTGATGGAGGTCGTGCGGTGCGTCTGAAACAGTCGAGACAAATTTTTTTTTAATTTTTATAAGTTTCTTTTCTATATGAACTCAAAAAATACCGAAGAAGTTGTCAAATTCCAAATTTTTTCAAAGTTTGAAAAAAATTCAGTTTTTAGAAAAAAAAAATTACTTTAAGTTGCAAAAAAAGTAGTTTAAATAATACTTTTGTCTAACTTTTTTAGGTTAAATAGAAGATAATTTAATACTGAAGCTAGATCACATTAATTTTTTTCGATCGGACGTATATTCTTTTTGCTATCACCAGCACCGTTTTCTAAAAATCATAAAAACGAAAACTCGAGAAAACGCGCTTTAAAGTTTTCGGTCCAAAAAAATATAAGTTTTTGGGTAGTTACAGTAATTAGAGGTTAATCAGCTATCCCTGGGCCATACATTAGTCCTTCCTCTTCTTCAAAAAACTCGTTTTGGTTGAGGGTTTCCAATCTTCGGGCTGTACGAGCCTTCTTGCTAGCAAATGATGCGCGCCGGTTCTCCCGCGTTATGCGCTCAGCATCGACGGCGTCAGCAAAATTTTTGCACTGCTGCCCGATGATGATATTGAGGAGCTGCATGGTGGAAAGTACAGCAGAGTAGCCCTCGTTAAAAATGCCTGCAGCCATATATGCTGCAATTTCGACGATTTTATAACCGGAATTCAAATGTTTCGGACTTAGGCGCCACACAATCGAATTGAACGATTCGTTGGAATTTTGAGTGTGGCCGCCTAAGCACCACCTCATTAAATCGACACTAGAGAGCTCTTCATAAATTGGACGAATGTGCTTCTCACGGTTTCATCGACTAATCTCGCCGGATGTTTGTAAGATGCAAGATTATTCGCCGCTTGAGCCTTGCGCCATTCGCACCAACTCTCCGCGCCTTCTGAACAATTTTCATGCCGACGATTTTCATCCGTGGAACAGTAGTGGTCTAATGTTGCTATAATAGCTTTCTTCATACCTTTCACTGAAACAATATTTCGACGAATTGCCAGACCGTAGTATATCGTCAATTTCTTGATTACATTCTCCGTTAGACGCGTCTTTCCTCCGAGTTTCTTGGTTTTTCTTTTATTACGTAAACGAGTACCCATACGCTTTTGCACGTGTCCAACACACTCATTCTTCGTCACTGTGCACTCGTCCCCGTAAGGATTGCTATTTAAGATTCCAGTAAAAGTTTTGGAGTCGCCATCGCCGATATAATTAGTGTACATAACTCCGAATTTCTCGACGGATCTCGAAAACATCTCCATTATGGAATCCACCTCTATTTTCCCTGCCGAACCTGCATGATTTGAGGAGCATGAGTCTTTATGATTCTCATACCACTCCTCAAATGCGTCTTCGTCCAACGTATTTTTACTTATGGCACACGAATGACAATATCCACTTTTTACAATGAGATCGGTTACTTTTCCACTGTAGTATCCGATGAGCGTTGTTACACCGTACAAGGAAGTATAACCGCGCTTTTTCCACGATCCATCGCCCGAAACCTTCAAATGATTCGCAGGTCTTTCATGTTCAACGTTTTTTTCTTTTTCTTCCTTGACGGCTTTTTTGCAGGTGCTCTTGAACATTTTCTTTGACGCTGCATCCAAATGCTCAACGATTTGTTGGTAAGTAGATTTTGCAAAACCTGCAGACATATCCATAAGGCCGCAGAATACATTTATCCCTTCTCGTCCGATACCAAGAAGCCTCTTAAACAAAAACAATTAGTCTGTTGATTTCGTAGCCGGTATTTATCAATGGTTCTGACTGGATTTCGCGTCGACCACACATACACTGGACAATAATTTTAAATCCTAGGCCTCGATGACCGCTTTCTGCAAACGTTAATTTTTGCTTGCATGATCTGCAAATTGCGATTTCCGAAATGGCGAGAAACACAGATGTAAATTCAATAATGCGGTAGCAATGCGCAGAATGAAAAATGACATCATCGCTGCTTGCTGTCGTTAACTTCTGCTCACTGCGGCTCGTGTGTAAGTCTCCGTCGTCCGATGAAACACTTGTAAAACGATTGCCGTGACATTTCCGCTTTTGCGGTTCCGCAGCACGCTGTCTTTTAGATCGATCACCTTTCGGGTAGCTTGACATTTCGATGTGTACTCGGCAAAATCAAAAGTGGAACTGAAAGCTGACGCTACAAACAGCAGTGTAGAAGCCGATGCCGAGAGCTATAGTATACCGTTATTTTGTATACAGTTCTCCCTACTACTACTTAACGCAGGCCTTCTAGAAACTCCAAATAATGTTTCAAAGGACGGTTGGACCTTTTCAGGTATATACGAGTATAATCGAATAATAGAATACATCGAGGGGCGGAACGCGCGCGCTCGGGTCTGCTCGAGCATTCGCACCTGATCGATGATCGGCCACTAAAACTGCTCTAGCTTCGGAAATATGTAGAATTGGCCTCTGAAATTTTGAAGATATATTCTTGGATAGTTTTGGAATAGATTAAAGACAAAAAAAAATCGATTCTTTGAAGCCGTTAAAGCAGACTCCCCTCTTAATTGCCGTACATTTTTTGGATCAGGATAATTTTGTATCAATTCTAATTTATTACTCTGAGGCTTTATAGATTCTATATATTGATATTCTAGTTCATTTAGACTCAAAATTCCTGTATTATATGAAAGCGTTTCAATTATTTAATTTTTTTGTTCTATATAAATTTTCTCCCTTTTTACATCAATTTTCTTTCCTTTTTTCCCACTTGTGTGTCAGCGAAAATCTGGATTTTCAAACGCGTTGTTTGTGCACCAATGGCGTCTTTTCTTACATGCCCACTTATTGGCAAAGTTGGACATTTTTCATGTTTATTTAAATAACTCTTATAACATTCTTCTGAAATACAGGTAATTGGGCTTCCTGTATATACTAGAAACTGTTACTGCTATTTTCTCAATTAGTATTTCAATTAGTATTTCAATTCTCTACCTTTTGTTGCTGCTTTTCGTGCTTCTCGTCTGATTCAGACAATAATGCACTCCGAGGATCATCAAAAATTATATTTATATTTGGCCCTTTAGGAGTTGCACCATGATTCTCCATTTTTTGAGAGTTATCCAAGCCGTATGCTGCAACTACTTGAAGTTTTCCGAAATTAGGCCACATACTCCTACTGGATCAGTCTCAATTTGTCTATCAAGTGCATAAACGTCACTAGATTTACCAATGTTCTAATTATCATTTTTTTTATTTGCCTGATAATTCGGCTTTACTCCTTCATTATTCTAAGGGTATTGTTGATTTTTACTTGGCCCTTTATATCTACCTTGGTTTCCAGTCGAGTAATTATTTCTTTTATCATATGACCTGTATGAATTATTATTATAATTATTACTATTTTGATTTTCATTGTATATATAATTCTGGCGATTTGCACCTTGAAAACCAGTCGTCGGCCTTTCATTTGAGCCACCTGTATTTTTCTGGGTTTCTTGAGTACGACAATCTTTTTCTCTGTCCATTTCTTTATCTTTGCAGACCGAGCAGACTCATGAAAGTCAATTTATCTTCTATTCTTTGAGATTTAACTGCAAATATTATATCCAGGTCACGATGACCAGCTAATTTTCTTATTAGCTCTCCTTCAGTGTATTTTCCTATATCTAAAGCCTGGCTCGTGAGATCCGTGGTGTATTCTAGACGTGACTTTCTTTCACTAGATGCATATGTGCCAAATTCAATTTTGCGCATAATATTATCTGTAACATCTACATTCCAGAATCTGTCACGAAATTCTTTTTCAAAGTCGTCAAAACTTTCCACAGAATTGTCGGCTATATCCCACCTCGAAGAAGCTGAACCTTTCAATGAGTTTGATAGGGCGTATTTTAATGCAGCTAGACTTATTTACTCGGGGTTTAAATATTGCCTCATTTTTTTTACGAATTTTATGAGCTTTTTGGATATTTCCCATTTAAAAATTTGCGAGGCAATTTTTCGCCGTCTTATTGATGTCTGAGAGATTAAGTTTTCTAGAGTTGATCTCTCGAGGATTCAGCTCCTATTTTCAGTTATGTCCTCATTCCTCGCTTCATCTAATCGGTCAGGAGTTACAGAACGAATCTCAGTTGAACTTCTGAGATCTCTTCGAGGTTCCTCGAATCATACGGACGATGCTCGTTTTTTTCTTTGGCTAGTTTCTAGACAAATTATCTTTCTTCAAACATATCCATATCTTTTTCTTTCAACTCTTTTGTTTTTAAGAGTAAATTTTCAATATCACTCCCATCTCGCTCAATCTGCCGCTCAGTATCACGCAGTTTTCTCTCAAGTTCGGCGATCTTCCTATCTTTCTCTTCTATTTGTTTCTGCAGGAGACTTATTTCGGTTTTTTGACTTTGAACGTCTTTAAACAGGGCTAATGTGTTCTTTTTTGAACTCTACTTTCTCGATCAAGTTTAGTAATTTCTTGCGAATCTATTTGCTTAATGTATTAAAGCTCTTCAAGTTTATCATGAATTTCTTCAATATCTTTGGCTGCCACTCCCGCTTCTGCACCTGTCATAGCCCTGTCTTCCTGTAGAACTAGATTTTTCCAGTCACTTTCAAAAGAGATACGCAGATTTTCTTCTATGCGATCATGCATTGTTTTTATTTGCTTAGGTAGCGACAAAACATCCTCCGAGACTTTGTCGATAGCCACTGCTGCATCATGTACATCAGCCGCCGCGGCTTTTACATGGTCATTTGCTAGAGAAATCATTTACCTTGTTAACGCTGACAGTTCTCTCCCTACCGACTCTCTTAAATGTTTGACGGCTGCTACTCTCTCTCTCTCTCTAGTCTGAACGACTTTATTGGTGTTCACTTTTGTCAAAACTTCGTTTATTTGAGTGCGAATCTCAGCCTCTCCCCCTTCAATCCTCTCTCGCTCTCTCTCAATTTGCTCGACACGCTCCTCATTTTTCTCAACATATCTTCTTGTCACGCTCCTCGTGTCTGATCTAACTCAGACTCATTTACCTCTTCCGAGCCTTGACCTTTTGCTCGTGTTGTAACCATGTTGGACATTTTTTATAAATCGATATAAGAAATTGTATATACTTTACGTTAATAATAAAATGTAATTTTATTGAAAAATTAATTTTATTATTAACTCGAATATCATTTATTTTTAATTAATTTTACTTATAGAGTGTTTAAATTCTAATTTTTTTATCAATTCCAATAAATATATCTTATTATAATATTATATTTCTAGAATTTAAATATTTTTTTCCAACACGATTAATGTCAATATTCCCTTTTTGCTTTGATGCTTTTAGAAATAAGTAAAAAAATATTAAGACAAAAAGTCAAAATCAACTCACGCTTTTCTCTTCTGTATTGAAATGTTAATTTATTAAATTTTTTATTACAATTTATTACAAAATCGCCTTTAAACGCCATTCTATCATAGCCTTTTTCCATTAATAATATTCGCAAGAAACTCAACTGAATTTATACGTTTTTACCATAAGAAAAAGTCTCACTGCCAAACAAAATTCCCCGACGCTACTTAACCGCTTTTCCGCGCAATACTGAAGCTAGCCTCCCTTACCGACGCTGATCACTCTCTTTCATGCTTTGCCGTTTATCGCCAACCGACGCCACTTTTCGCGCGTTTTTCGGCCGAGTCGGTTTTCACTCTTGCCGCGCCATTCTCAATCGATTATGCTTCATAACTCCTATCACTATTTTCCAATAGGTTCCATACTAGAGCTATTTTCATATTAGCATAAATTTCCCTTTCCTATACCAAACTTTTAAAATTTTTTTTCCTAGAGCTTTAGCTGACTCATTCCTACCGTGATTTCGCCTATACACTGCTCTAAACTATCAATGCGTCCCTGAACATTATAGTTGGTTTCTCCCTGTTCACTTATAAATCGTTCTAACTGGGCCGACAGCTCTCCGATACGCCTAATCATGCTTCGATTTTGGATTCTGAGTGTTTCACACAATTCGTTATTTTGCCGTGCCTCGTTCTCTATCCGCTTAATATGCGCAATTAAATGCATCTGTTCCGACTCCGGTTCCTCTATGTGCGCCTCAACACCGTTTTCTGTTTTCTCTGGCTCATTATAAAAATCATCTCCCAGCCACGGGAAGCTTATCACTGGAGTTACCGGTGTCATTAAGTTTATATGATCACAAAAAGAACTTTTAAATCCCCCTATTTATTCAATATTCTGACTATTCTCACTTAGAATATTTTTTTTATCACTAGGATTTTTTTTATTTATACCTTGGGTCCCTGTTCGGGCGCCATTGTAAGAGTTCTTGATTTGTATATTATTTATTATTTAAATAAATAGACATTTATACTTTTATTCAATTTATTATTTTTCTACCAAGGTACCTAAATGAAAGAAAAAATTAGGGACATTAGAAAGATTAATATATGTGTATATAAAATAAATACTATTAGAATTTTATGTTAAACAAGTCGAATGTCTTGCATTTATTCAATATCACAGTTTTACACCAAAAAACAACTTGCCCTCACTCATATATTTGTTAATAGTAATAAGTAAACTAGCGAGTATATAAGTTAGCTGACCAAATCATTTCTATTAGCACGATCGAGTCCTGCTCGCTAGGCGACTGTACGCTGACTGCCGATTTGCACATCGGCAGCCAGCGTCGCTAAGCAACCAAGTTCCCACTCTGCTCACTCCCTCTATCATTCTCAACTCACGTGGATGTATACACACATCTCTACTCTCCGCGATTCTTCTTTGTACGGATATTCTCTTTCCGCCGATCAGCCTGTGCGAATTTCGAGTATATTAAGAATATTTAAGATTTTATAAAATGCTATAGTTTCGGCCGTTTCACTGCATTCTCTACTTTTAAGCAAAAAATTTGAATTAAGACCTAAACATATTGAGTGGGTACCTTGCATCACCTACAGTAGTAACTTATTTATATTCATTCAATTATGTTAAGATAACCCTAATATTTTTTGTAAACTATATTTTACATTGTAATGAATAATATATAATATTATACTTGATAAGTTTAGCATAACATCTTAAATATGACAGTTGTTGAGATCAAAGCACAAAAACTAATTGATTATTTTATATGAAAGTGAATAATCGGATTAAAGTTATTTTTTATAGATTTTTATATAATAAATTATTAACAAACTGAGTAAGAACGTTTCGTAAAAGTCATAATACTGTGACTTTATTTTGTGTATTTTAGTAAACCTATTATTACCGAAAAATATCTATCTAATCAGGCTTGAAATATTTTGAACTTAAAAATAAAAAAGTAAGTTAGTTTTTCGTCGAGTTGCATGGGGAAAGTATGTACACTAAAGTAGAGTGAGATTTCACTCTGTTTAAAAGTGAAAGATTTCCACTCTATTTAAAAGTGAAAGATCTCCACTCTATTTAATAGTGAAAGATTTTCAGACTATTTAATGTTAAAAATCCGCTCTAGTTAGAGTGATTTATTTCACTCATTCTTTGAGTGGAATATCACTCCGAATCAGTTAAATTTCACTCTAACGGGTCTACGGTGTAGTTAAATCATTCATACATATAATTTTTACCCAGATTTATAAGAAATAAAACTTAAAGAATACTGATATACATTATTTCATTAATCTTAAAATACCTTTTCAATCAATATTTTAAAATATCAATGGAAAAGTTATAGAAATAATTAGAAATATCACCGTTTATAAGTAATTTTATATTCTTTCAAATGCAAAATGAAGCGATCATAGAGCCTCCCTTGGCTCAGTGGGGATGACGCTTGCCTACTGATACAAGACACTCAAGCAATCGAGGGTTCGATTCCCGGTGAAAATTATCGAGAATTTTTTCTTCGAATTCTTCGCTGGGAAAAGATGACCGATCTGTGCTACTGTGCTTTATTGCAGGACGTATGCGCTCATATAGCCTCCTCAAAAGTGTCTGAGACGCTAGTAACTAGGTGATGTGTTTTGCTCGACCGACATCGCACAACACAACCACCAAGTATATAAAATACAAATGTAAAATACAAAAACACATACGCATTATGATATGTCGGAGTTCTAAAACAGAGGAGACACACGTCCATTAAATACAATGAAAGAAAGAATTAAACATGTTATTTCTAAAATACAAAAATAATTTATTTTATCGATTTCAGAATATCTTAAAATAAAGAAATCATTGTAGATAAAATATTGATCGATGAATATAAAAATTGATTTTTAATTCAGAATCTTCATTAGAAATCGTAGAAAATGAGCCCTAGTTTGCAAAAAATGACCGCGTCGTTCTCGAGATATAAACGATAGAACAAAAATTAAAAAAAATATATAACCTTAAGTAACTCGGAATATAATGGTCGTTATAATCTAAGCTTCTGACAGTTTTAAGAGACAGTAGAAAGCTACCTTACTGGAAATTTTTACAAAGCATAATGACGTTTTATTCAAGTTATCGTTCGCAAAAAAAAACGATATTTTTTACAAAATTATTTTTTCCTCGAAAAAGGAAAAGGATAAAAACTTGAAAGGTTTATAATATATTCTAATCCATATTCCTAATCACCTCAAATTATTTAAAAAATTTTCCATGTTATATTTCCTAGATATCATCCTTTAAACAAAACACGACGTTTTCGTGTATAACAGAGAATCGAAAGACTGACCGTGAATATTAAGAGTAATCCTCAACCACACACACACACATACACACACGCACACACAGCCACACACACACGCATGCACACATGCCCACATGCACGCACGTACACAGACACACATACATGCACATATACTCACACACACACGTACTCACGCACCCACATACTCACACACACACATACATACGCACGCACACACACAGACACACACACTCACATACACACATACACACACATACACACATACGAGCTAACACACACACACACACACACACACACACACACACACACACATACACAGACACCCACAAACACACACACACATCCATACATACAAACACACACACACACCTACACCATCTGAATTCTGCAATCTCTGCAGTCCGGTCTGAAGCTGCCCTGACATGTCAAGATACAGCACGGAGCAATAATCTAGGTTAGAAATAACGAGTTTATTTGCTAGCTATTTGTTAAGGGGTTATATCCCCATTATGCTCTAAAAACAAGGCTTTGTTAATTATTTTTTTTAAAGGACATTTGACATTAAAGGTATACATATAATATAAAACTGGATTAAGCAACTCTTGAAGAAGAGAAAAAAAAATTTTATTGATATTTTTTTTACAAAATGGCGGCTGTGCAGTGATTTTCGTGAACCGCTTTTTCAAAAAGGTCTTCCGTGGCGAGCAGTACAAGTCTCGTCCAACTCCACCTATAACAAAAAATTTTTTTTTCTATTATCTACAGGAGTTTTGCTAGTGAAGTACACATGATTATATTTTTAGAATATTTTTCGCAAAAAGGCGATTGTTTTAACAAAAAATCGTGTTTTCGACGAAAAAAATCGACTTAAATTGTTTATAACTTTTTTTCTTGTTAATTAATCGCTAAAATCGTGAGTACTTCACTAGATAATCAAACAATGAAGCTACTGTTAAAATTTTAAGTCAATCGGATGTAAACTTTTTGAGTTCTACTGCTTGCCAATTTTGAAAGCATGGTTTCGGGAAAAACGCGTTTGAAGTTTCAAAATGCAATAAATCTTAAGAATCGCAAAAATATAGTCCATAATAATTTTTTTACCTTCAGTCTGCTATCCCTGCACCATATAATTGTCCTTCCAGGGCCTTCATTTCCTCTTCTTCTTTTTTTTTGCCTGATGTAATGCTGCGCCTGGCCTCTTTCGCGATATCGGACATACGATGCTCAGCGGTTTTGACGCGATTGGCGTCCGTTTCCACGCAAAACTCATACATGTTTGGTCCAACAGTCAACCCAAGAGCATCGTAAATGGCAAACAGACCCTAGAAGCCGTCATTGAAGATAATAACGGCTACGTCAGTCGCAATGTCAACTATAGTCTTACCGCTTGACACCGTCTTTGGAGCAATTGACCACACTACAGCATTAAACGACTCGTTATTGTTCTGAGTATACGTACCCAAGCAGCGTGACAGAAGGTTGTCGGAGCTGAGTTCATTATAAATGGGTTTTATTGCGTTAAAAACATCCTCATGCATTGAACTCTTGTGCTCGTACGTTGCAAGTGTACCAAGCGCTGTACTGCGCTGCCAAGAACACCAAGAGTCTACTCCGAAGGGACACTTCTCGTGCTGTGTATTCTCCTCCGTCGACATTTTATGAAGTAACGTTGCCCAAATTTCATTCCGCATTTTTTCGACTGAATCGTAGTTTCTCCTAATAGCAAGTCCCTAATAAATAGAAAGTTCATCAATTAACTTTCCGGTCAACTTTCCTCGGCCGCCAAGACCTTTCGTTGTTTTTTTCAAATTGCGCAGACGCGTTCCCATGCGCTTCTGAACGTGTCCGACACATTCTTTTTTTTCGATGATGAAATCTTTATAAGGTTTTGAGTCGACTATACCTTTATATGTTTTTGAATCGCCGTCGCCGATATATTTCAAATATTTGATATTATGAAGTTTTTCTGAGCGCTTGAACATTTATATAACTACGTCGATCTCCATTTTCCCGGCACTACCTTCATAGTTGGCATCATAGTTCTGTTTGTGTGAAGGGTATACCTCTTCGTATTCAGCAGTACCTTCTTTTTTTTCCAATATTCATACACTTTACAGTACTTAGATTTTACACACACATCCAATACCTTGCCAGTGCACCAACCAATCAAAGTCACCAATCCGAAAGATGACGCAAACCCTCTCTTTCGCCAAGATCCATCGCCTGACACCGTGAGACCTTCTTTTTCACCTCGTTCGATAGAAAATCCTTTTTTTTTAATCGCTGATTTTTTCATAGATATAATTCGAACAGATGAAGTAGCAGTGGCGATATTAAATATGATCTTACTGTAAGTTATTTGAAAAACAGGCTTTGCAAGATCCATCATACAGCAGAACTTTTTTATACCGATGATGCCTATGCTTATGTTGCGCATAGCTAAAATAATACGGCAGTTGATCTCATAAGCACGACCATTTATTACATGACAGCTGTTAATATCAGCATCACCACAGTTCGAACAAGACACAATAATTTTGAAGCCTAGTCCACGCTTGTTCGACTCTAAAAACCGCACGTCACCATTACATTTTTTGCATACTACTAATTGAGAAAGAGCGGTAAATACAGCAAAAAAATTGATGAAACAGTAGCCGAAATTATTATCAACATCGTGGTCACGGTCTAAATCAGTAGTTTTCAATTTCTTAGCCGAGGTACTAACGTGCTCCGAATCGCCTTCGAACGAATGGCGATTAGGCGGGCGTCGATTACTAATTTTACTCCGTTTGTACTTGTACTTCTTATTTTACTGCCTTTGCGGCCACTGTATACCTTTTCACTCATAATTAAGTACTTGTAAATATAATTCATAGTTAAAAAGTAAAGCAAAACTGAAAATAGCAACGTAAACAACGAGAACGGCTGATCGACTAAACACAGGGCAAATATGAGTAAACACGTGCTGTAAAGACGCTGTAACCGTCGTAATGTCATGTAGCGACCTCTATAATTCAAATTTAAAACACGATATCGATCGTAGGTAACTTCTACTAATTTCCAAAACCGCGAAATTCAAAAAAGCGAGCATCGCTAAAATAAGCGAAAATTGTGATTTTAGAGCATCAAAGCTGTTTGGAAAAAAATTGATTTAAAAAAATTTTGAGTTTAAATCGGTACTTGGGCGTTGTAGATGTTGATTCTAGGATTGTTTTGGCAAGATTTAAGCCAATAAAAAAAATGGAAAAAAACAAAAAAATTTGGGGGATATAACCCCTTAAGTAATCAAAACAAGAATAACGCAGTAATTAAACTTATCCTAAAAACCTTTAATTGGGATATTCTATTAATTTACTTTCTCATTATTTCGACATTTTCTTTTTTTTTTCGTACTATATCCATTTATAACTTAATATTATTCAATTCTAATCGCTTCTGTGATGGAAATCGTTGTCGTAAAAAAATATAAAAAAGTCTAAAAAATTGCAAAAAACGGTAAATTGCTATAAAATTATATTAAAAATAGTAAACAAATATAAAAATATTGTCTGAATTTGGAGTATGCTTTACAAGTTTTTACAGATTTTTATATAAACTGAAAAAAATTGTATGGAAATGTAATAGGGAAAGGAATATATAAAAAAATGTAAAAAAGTGTATGAATCTATGAAAAGCTGTAAAGTATAATCCAAATACAAACAATCTTTTACGGTATTTAACTATTTTTATTAAAATTTTATAACAATTTACAGTGTTTTATGATGATAAAATAACAAAGAAATATGTTTAGTAAATGTCATAATCCAGGAATGTAATAGTTATGAATAAAGCGCAAATTCGTACAAAATATATCAAGGAAATTTGCGTAAATCATTATAGAAAAAATATTAAAATGTGTAAAAAGGTATAAATAAATGTAAAAAAGTACAAAAATATTTAATTTTTGTACTTTTTTACATTTATTTATACCTTTTTACACATTTTAATATTTTTTCTATAATGATTTACGCAAATTTCCTTGATATATTTTGTACGAATTTGCGCTTTATTCATAACTATTACATTCCTGGATTATGACATTTACTAAACATATTTCTTTGTTATTTTATCATCATAAAATCACTAGCTATATATTATTAATCAATCCTCATTAGTTTTCTTTACGTATTATATACGAAATAGCGCTTTATTCCTAAATATTATTTTTCTTAAGTATGTTCAATTTGACAAAGAAATGAAATCTATTCATATAGTACTTTATTATTTATCGATATATTTCTAAATTATATTATCTATTGTAGGTATTGCCAAGATATGACGTTGAACGTATGTTTAGCATAATACGCGTTATAACGCTATTATCAAATTTATCAAACTTTTATAATTTTGATACTTTGTGTATATGTTTATTCGAATATTATTATTACGATCGTGCTCAGTAACTGAAAATACATAAAAGTAAAGTGATCTTCACTCCAGCACAGGGTACTCGATTCCCCGTACATACGCAGCAGCGTGTATCACCGCGCCCGTAGTACCGCGCCAGGCCGCTAGGCGGCGACGACACTAGTTTCCGTATCTATTAGCGGAGTAGCGTTCCGAAAAGCATATAATGATGCGCTAATTCATGAATTTTTACCGAACTTTTTCGTGTTATAAATCACGGTTGACTGGCAGGCTAACGGTTAGATATTATTTTCTCCATAGTTCAGTTCTATTTCAAATTATATATCATCGATTCACTGTTACTTTCCACGTAGTATTGTTCATGACAGAAATATTAATTTGAAACAGACACAATTTACTTCTAAGTTGATATAGTTTTTGTATACTTGTCCATGATTTATGAAAGCATCTTAAATATCTACAATGTCTAAGTCTATGGTAAAGAATTATTCTCCAATAGTTGATGTTGACAGATGAATTAATCCATTCAATGTTAATGGACATAAAGGTACAAGTCTTCGCAAAGTTTCAAAAAAAATTTTGTTAGATTATCCAGATGCGCCTAAAACATCTATGATTTGTTCATCTTGTAGAAAATCGTATTCTTCTGTAAATTTTAATTTATCTAATAACTCTCTAAATGAGCAGAGTCAGGAAGAAAATGAAAGACCACTAAATAAAAGAGTCCGTCTATCGAGAGAAGCTGAACTAGAACAAATGTTGGATGGATTGAAAAATAAATTATCTTCTCTACTTCCAAATGACCCATTGATACGAGGGTAGTTCAATAAGTCTTTAGAATGACCAACAGATGGCGCGCGAATCGTTCCAAATCATCTGTTTTCAGTCAGCCCCACTCCCGACTAGATATATGGTGCAGTCACAGTCCACATCTTCTGAGTTTACGTGTTTTTATAACCAATTGAAAAAAAAAATTGCTTGTTAAGAAAAATGGAAAAAAACGAGTTCAGAGCGGTAATTAAACATTTTCATTTAAAGGGTTTAACTCCATATGAGATAAAAATTGAATTGGACTCAGTTCATGGCACATCTGCCCCTGCCTTAGCAACGGTTTATAACTGGGTAAATGAATTTAAGCGTGGTCGTACATCAATAAGTGACGAACCACGTTCAGGAAGGCCCGTAGAAGCAACTACTCCCGAAATCATCAATAAAATCCACGATATGGTGTTGAAGGATAGAAGATTAAAAGTGCGTGAGTTAGCTGAGGCCACAAGGATATCTATAGGTGCAGTTGTTTCAATTCTACATGAAAAATTAGGCATGAAAAAGCTATCGGCAAGATGGGTGCCGCGTTTGCTCTCAGCTGAGAATAAACGCAATAGAGTGGTCGCCTCTGAGGCTCTTTTGGCGCGCATAAGTCGGAATCCTGAGGAATTTTTTCGTCGATTTGTGACTGTGGATGAAACATGGATACACCACTACACTCCTGAGACAAAGGAACAATCCAAACAGTGGATTTCCACAGGCGAACCAGCTCCAAAGAAGGCAAAGACCGTAAAGTCAGCTGGTAAGGTTATGGCTACAGTTTTTTGGGATGCACGTGGAATTATACTTATTGACTACTTGGAAAAGGGTAAAACAATTACTGGTGAGTATTATGCATCATTATTAGAGCAGCTGAAAGAAGAAATTAAAAAAAAACGACCACATTTGGCGAGAAAAAAAATTCTCTTTCATCACGACAACGCCCGAGTTCACACATGCTTCGTTTCAATGGCTAACATTGAAGAACTAAAATTCGAATTGGTCGAACACCCACCGTATTCACCAGATTTAGCCCCCAGTGACTTTTTCTTATTTCCAAACTTGAAAAAATGGCTCGGTGGACAGAGATTTACGGACAACGAAGACGTCATTGCCTCTGTAAGTGCTTATTTTGAGGAACTTCCGAAAACGCACTTTTCTGAAGGATTAAAAAAACTTAAAAAGCGATTGACCAAGTGTATAGAGCTCCAAGGAGATTATGTTGAAAAATAAAAAAAAATTTACCCAAAAAAAATTGTTTTTATACTTTATTCTAAAGACTTATTGAACTACCCTCGTAGTTTCTATTTGACAATAGCGCCTGAATGCAGGACTTTACGCGACATTCAATCAGAGTTTAGTGTCTCTATGAGAATGGCAAAAAAGGCGAAGTATTTGAAAAATGAATTTGGTATCTTAGCGATCCAGTAAAAGAAGCAAACAATAAAAGAATTTTATGAATGTGATATTAATAGTTTTTTAATAGGAAATTTTAAAGAAGAATGCCAACAATTTCCTGTCGGCTTTAACAAATTTGCATAGCTACGTCGAAAATGGTGAAAGAGGTACGCATAGCGTGTGTGTATGTGTAATACACAAAAACTTCAAGGCAATGCTTGAAGCATCCAATTTGATGGTTCTCACGAAGGAATCTGCTGATCCAATAAATGGTTATACCGATTGCTTTTCATTAATCTTATGTACAAAGCAGAATCCTGACTGTTTTTTAGGAACTTGTCAAACTGTGGTATTGTTTTAAGATTTGAAGAATATGTATCTTCTGTACTATACGAAAATAAGATTGAAGAATTAATTTTTAGTGTCTGGCAGTCAACAGATAAATGTACTTTAAAAAAAGAATGTCATTCGGTGGATGATTTTATTTCCGAATTGTCTTTAAGTTTAAAAAAACGTATACTACATCATTTTATCACAAAAAACAATCAAAACATATAAAAGATCTGAAAAACAATTTACGGGAGAACGAAGGGCTTCTGAATGCTGTATATATATTATGATAGGGTGCTAAACTGTTAATAATAATAATTATTATTAGTCGAGCCAATAACCTGTTGGCGTCCGCCACACGCAACACGTGTGCGCGACTTATCACAGCTCTTACCTTTGGGAGGGCCCGCGGCGACTTGCTGCTGCAGCCTTACCCCGGTGTAGCTGTGCAGGCTATTCCCACGTATTCGCCGTATCCTCGAGGATTCGTCTTTGTGCGGAGTTTCCTCGACGCATTAGTTCTCGCAACCTGGAAGGAGTGCGAAAACACGATCGCTAATTCTTTCGCAACGCGAGCAGCAATCTGGCATTGCTTGTCGGCCTAACTCGATGCGAGGAGCAGGACACGCCGCCATAATCAAAGAGGGTTTCGATCACGCGCGGGCCTCGCCCATCGCCATCTTAGGTTGCTAGCCGCTAGCTCTCTTGCTTTCCCTCCTGTTGTCGCCTTGAGGCTTGCTGCTGGAGGCTTCTCGCCTCGCGTGCGGACTCTCCTTCTGTTAACGATGGTGGGAGTCGAGCGTTTGCCTGCACCAGTCGTTCTTGCACCCACGCACGCGAGAATCACCGTGCACAGCCCAAGCGCGAACACGTGCAGTTGCGGAGCGGGACAATTGCTAACATGGTGCGCAGCACGATAGAGTTAGCGATAATGGAATTTCTGCATGGCCTCGGCGGCATCGCGCAGCCTGCTTTTTCTTGCCTATCTGTTGAAGCGCGCGGCTGTCAGGAAGCGACACTTGGCCCATTCTCCGCGCTGTATTACTTGTGAATTATTCGTGACTCGTTACATCCCCCTCCCAGACTTTGCTTACCCCGGTAATCAACTTCTGTCAATCGGTAAACGATGTCGTAAAAACGTACGAGGAATCGGATATGAGAGGTGTGGATTCCCGTATTAGGATACTTGGTGTAATGATGCACCCCTGATTTGCCACAGATGCCGCATAATCGGACTTTTCCGGTTCCCGGGGAATTCGGGGTCTGTTTTGGCGTCTTACATTACTCCTCGTCTGAGCTGGGGCTCCAACGACGTCGTGAGCCACGTGGTCACGCTCGGCATCCGCCAAGCGCGAACGCATGCCTGTGGCGACGACGGCTTCCTCTTCTTGTCTTTCCAGCCGGTCTTCTTAATTTCTACAGCATATCCTGCACACATGGCAAGGGATACGCTTCCGGTTTCGTTTGCGCGTTGATCTTTAAGTGGTCAATGCCGAACCTATCGGTGCTGCTCTTCATCTTCACCGCTCCCACTGAGCTCGACCAGTGGCTACTAGATGGCTCGGTGAACCTCTGCTCAACCATTTCGTTCATTTGCTGGTACATTTCCCGCTCGATTCTTTCAGAAATAGGAAAGTATCTCTGTTTAATGGGCCTTGCCAACCCAACATCAATGTGATGTTCGATATCATCCGTGAACCCGCACGTATCTCCTCGGTCTTTCACTGATTCGTTCAAGAGGCTTTCTAGCTCCTGATGTTCCGAATTCGTGACATCAGTGATTCCTGCTGACGAGATTGCGGCGTCCCCTGCTTCCAAGCTAGCGACTTCCGTATGTAGTCTAACTTGCGTGACTTCAAAATACATCACATTTCCGTCTGGTTCATCTGCTGTTCCCTACGGTCGCATGAGCTCTTCTCTCTTTTCTGAGAAGATTGAGCTCGGTTGCGCCACTAAGACGGCCTCTCCGTCGGGAGAAGGCTCGCATGGTTGCGGCTGGACTTCCTGGTATGCCCGCTTCTGCGGCTGCATTGATTCTACTTTCTCTTCAGTGAATCTGGAGCCTACATGTGGCAGTTCGATAACATTGGTCTTTCCTTCGAGAGAAGACCTGTTCGACCGTGACTGGGCGTCAGAGTCTATCGTCGTCGCTTCAGTTCCGACGAATTATGCTGCCACTGAGGTGACGTTTTCTTTCGTAACCTCGTTCAAGTTGTCCTTCCTTCGTGGGAGGACGTACCCGTTTGCAGAAACGTGTTCGTTCCCCTTGTCGTTGCTTCAACTTCGACTGGGGGTGACATCGATGAAGTGAACGTCCTTCTGGACCATACGTCGATCTCCGCGGCTGTTCGGTCTTTCCTCTCTCTTTTGAAAGAGTCGAATTCTGTTGGCTGGACATCCACTTCCCCCTTGACACTTCAGTGCCGGTGGGGACAGGCACTGCAGATACCGTATAATCTTCTGAGTGATTCGTCGGCCACTGCGGCTGTGTGGTTTCATCCCCTTCTTCTGAGGGGGTGGAACTCGATTTCCCGTCTAATCCGACCTCGCCTTCGGGAGAGGGGTCGTCTGGACATGCGTGAGCGTCCGTTTTCCCCGTCGATGCTTCGGCGTCGACGAAGAGAGATGCTGCGGGAACCGTGTTTATATCAGGAATGACCGCGGTCCTTAGTCGCCTATCTCCGCTTAATTTCCCGAGCACTTGGGATAATATTTCCTCATGTACCCCAAATCTCCGCACCCCAAGCACAACCTTTAAAGATTGCGTCGGATCGAACATTTGCTTATTTCCCCCTGGCTTCGCGCCAGGGCGGTCCGACCTGGGCTTATCTTGCCCATTCCTGGGTGGAGATTTGCTTGGTTGACGTGTTCCGGTAGACCTCTTAGGGCTTCCTTGTCCCCCTTTCCATTGTATATTCCTGAGCTGGAAATTTTCGGTACTATTCGGGTGTTGAAGATGTTTCAACGTGTCGTCTAACATCTTCGCGAATATATCCGTAAGGTCTGGCATGGAAGGCTTCGATTCCTCCTTCGCTACAGCAGATATCTCCGACTTTTGCTTCTTCGCTTCCTGCGTAGGCTTGTAGGCCATTTCTGGTAGCAGAGAAGCTTCAGGAGTCGGAGGTGGGCGTATCATTCTATCACGCTCCAGCGTCTGCTCAGCGTCCGAAGCAGCGTCCAATAGCGTCTTTACACTGGTAATATGACACCTTCTAAACATTTTCTGTAAATCTACTCATCCGTCGTGTGGCCATTACGTACGTCCGCGTTTACCCCCGGGCTCCTTACCTCTGTTCACCAGAGCGCAGTATCGGAGTCAACGATGCCGCTCTCTCTCTCTTTCTCGCTGCTGGCCGCTAGCTCTCTCGCTTTCCCTCCCGTTGTTGCCTCGACGCTTGCTGCTGGAGGCTTCTCGCGAGAATCACCGTGTACAGCCAAAGCGTGAACACGTGCAGTTGCGGAGCCGGAGAATGGCCAAGATGGCGACGAGCAGGCCGCAAGCGTGGTGGGCAGCACGATAGCGTTAGCGATAATGGCTTTTCTGCATGGCCTCGATGGCATCTCGCCATCTGCTCTCTTTTGCCTACCTGTTGAAGCGCGCGGCTGTCAGATGGCGAAACTTATCCATTCTCCTCGCTGTATTAATTGTGAGTTATTCGTGACTCGTTACAATATATATAGATGATTCTCTGGGAAATCTAGAAGATTTTAGATTTTTTTAAGCCCTTATATTTAAAGTTGTTTGAAGCTAAAACACGACTTTATTGCTAAAATGGTCATTTTAATAATTTTTTTAACAATACTTGATGTTATTTTGATGTTTTTATATAAATATTGCATTTTTGCCATTTTGTGACTGTGGCAGTCATTTTTGTACTCATAAAAGCTACCTTCAAGCTTCTTGGAGTAATGGTTCGATTTCCCAGAGAATCACCCATATATATATATATATAATAAACAATATAATCATTCTCCTCAAGATCCACACCCCTGTTGTACCTAGTACCCTGTTCCCCCTTGAGATGGGATGGGTACGTAATTTACCATAGGTAGTATTTACCAGGGATTCGGAACCCCAGTAACTGCGGCTGGTCAGGGTGAGCAAGCGGGCCCGCAGTCGTCGATATCAAGCGACCGCACCTTTTTGTTAGTGGGAAACTTGGCTTTCGAAGAGTATAATACTACAAGAATTTATCACTTGAGGTCTGGTGACCAAGAATGCCTTATAGCAAAATAGGATAGTTTTTGTTACATTTGTAGCGAGTATGAGACCCCAAAAAATAGAAGAAAAATCAATCAAAATATTAAAGAGCAGTACAAGAATATGTTTGATTTAGACATGAAAATTGATGAATTTGATTGGGTTCCTAAAATCATATGCGCAATATATAGGAAAGTGCCTACGATATGGAAGGAACCTTTAAGAAAAGAAGACTGTTATTTTTGTAATACGAATTTGCATGGAGTTAATAGTAAAAACAAGTCGCAAATTAATTACGCTAACGTTGAAAGTGTCACGAAACCTATATATAAATCGTCAATTGATAAAAGAGAAGATCCACTGGGTATGTACGCAAGTGGAAGTATAGATCTTGAGGAAAATTTAGAAAGACATGATGAAGATGAAATCTTAGAAGAAGAAATGGAGGAAGGAGATATTATTGCGGAAGAAGAAATAGCGCCTGATGAAGACAATGACGTTGCTAGTACAAGTGATACAAGTGACGAAGAATACATCCCCTACAATACTAAGAAGGAGAAAGGTCCACTTACACAGGAAAAAGTGAATGATCTCATACGCGATTTGGGCCTACCAAAGGATGGAGCGGAGTACTTGGCTTCATGGCTAAAAGAAAATACTAATGAAGCTGGAAAAATTAAAGTTTCTTACTACCGAGACAGAGATAAGAAATATCGTGATTATTTCGCTAAAGATGAAGAATTTTCCTTAGTTTACTGCAAAGATATAGTTGGGTTGATGAATTGCTTTAAACATGGATGTTACAACCCTAACGAGTGGAGATTGTTCATCGATTCGTCAACGAGAAGTTTAAAAGCCGTTCTGTTACACAATACAAATGTTTATGCAGCCATTCTCATAGGATATTCGGTAATACTGAATGAAGAGTACTGTAACATGAAAGTAATATTAGACCGAATAAAATACAATGATCATAAATGGCAAATATGTGGGGATCTTAAAATCATAACAATACTTCTGGGGCAACAATCGGGATTCACAAAATATCCTTGCTATTTATGTGAATGGGATAGTAGGGATAGAAAGAATCATTACATAAAGGGTGTCTGGCCCCTTAGACAAAAGTTCGAACCGGGTTCTAAGAATATAAAAGATAAGCCACTTGTTGATCCATCAAAAATTCTTATACCACCTCTGCACATTAAATTGGGACTTATGAAACAATGGGTAAAATCTTTAGACAAAGATGGTAGCTGCTTTAAGTATCTGCGAAATCAGTTTCCCAAATTAAGTGATGCTAAAGTAAATGAAGGAATTTTCGATGGCCCTCAGATTCGTAAGATGATAAATGATGAAATTTTTGTTACGAAAATGAATCATACAGAGAGACAAGCATGGTTATGTTTCAAGGACGTAATTAAAAACTTTCTTGGAAATCATAAGAGCCCAAATTACCAACAAATAGTTTTAAATTTAGTAAATAGTTACAAAAATCAAGGCTGCCTAATGAATCTAAAATTACACTTTTTATATTCGCATGTTGATGAATTTCCAGAAAACCTAGGTGATTACAGCGAAGAGCAGGGAGAGAGATTTCACCAAGATATCAAGGAAATGGAGCGCAGGTACCAAGGAAGATGGGACGTAAATATGTTAGCAGATTACTGTTGGTCGTTAAAAAGAGATCTACCATCAACATCGGAGAAGCGGAAGCGTAATCCACTTCGTAGATCATTTGACAATAAAATAGTTCGTTACCATAAAAAAGAGTAATGAGCTTAATATTTTTACGGGTATTTTATTGAATTGCATATACTTCTAACAAATTTAAAGTAAATGCAGGAGCAGCAAACTATGATATAGTTTTAAAGGATACGATTGTACTTGCATATGCATTGTTCTTTGCTTTATGGTTTACATTACCTTTTGCATTGTTTCAGTTTATAACTAATTTTTTCACTCTCTTTACGTCCATGACCTTGAACTAACCTTGAACTGACCATAAATATAACCTTATGGGACTATACTGACCCTGGATTCGGATTCAGCGACCCCAAAAACCCCTAAATGTCATGGTTTGACTCTACTTTTTATGAATCTTTCTGATTTGACCTTCAACTGACCTTGACCATGACCTGATAGGGTTGTAATAAGCCCTGATTCAGATACAGCGCCCCAAAAAACCCAAGATACCATGGTTTTAGTGTATTTTTCATGTATTTCGATAATTTGACCTTCAACTGACCTTGAGAAAGATCTGATTGTTTAATCTGACCCCGGATTCGGATTCAGCGACCCCAAAAACCCCAAGATACCATGGTTTTAGTGTATTTTTAATGTATTTCGACAATTTGACCCTCAACTGACCTTGAGAAAGTTCTGATGGGGTTAAACTGACCCCGGATTCGGATTCAGCGATCCCAAAAACATATAAGTACCGTGGTCAAGTTTTTGGGACTTACAATTTTTTTTTTGTGGGGCTGTGTAATTATATCAGATAGTCATTTTTGATAGTTATCATTCAAGTTTGGTTCCAATTTTTAACTTTTTCATTTGCAATGAGATTACCTTTCTGCCTCCTTCCTATTTCCGGTAGGTATACCCAAAAAAAGTATAGAAAATTATTTAAAATGCAGAATACATCGATATATATATCACTTTTGAAATTATATTCAGATGTCTTTATCAATTTAAATTATATTTTTCTAATGGGTTATAACGGAGTTTTTACCTCGTATAAATACCCGCGATATATTTAATATAATGGGAGAATGAGGATAACGTGGGAAGAAGAAATT